>CAXIVR010000509.1:0-250526 GCA_964035755.1 Teleogryllus oceanicus
TCATTAAGCTCCCTTTTACACCCGTAGAACTCTTAGTCTTGGTTTCTACGCCAAATATAGAAAAAAATCTTCTAACACGCGGTGTAGCCACAATCCATGTTTTCCGGATCCTTGATACCAAAAAATCGAATGACGGCAAAACGTCTGTCCCTCTGTGGCTAAACCGTTCGGACGATATTCAAAACCCTGATATTTCGAAAATTGCGAAAGTTCGTTTATTCAGGGTCTTCCTACAATTAAAATATTAAAGATCGATATTTTCCCTTAAGGAAATCTGTTCCTTAAAGACAGATTTTAAAAATAGGCCATGTACAATTTTTCGAAAATTTGAGTACTTTTCACGTAATAATAATAATAAAAAAAAAACCGTGTTACTAAAAATACATTGTAATTAAAATTTTGAAAACCTTCTATTTAAAGCATTTTTCGTAAATTAAAAAATAGAAAATTCTAGTCAAAACTTTGAAAAAAGAGCGATTCCCGTCTATTTACTATAGGAATTTCAGCCTCGTAGGGCTTATAGTTTACGAGATACAGCCATTTAAAGATTTCAATTTCGTTTACATAGTAAAAAATAATCAAAACTACCGTCGTTACTAAAAATACGATTGTAATTAAAATTTTGAAAGAGAACTCTTCTATTTAAAGCATTTTTCGTAAATTCAGCAAAAAATGAGGAAATTCTTGGTCAAAACTTTGAAAAAAAGGTGATTCCCGTCTAATCATTATGGGAATTTCAGCCTCGTAGGGCTTATAGTTTACAAGATACAGAATTTAAAGATTTCAATTTCGTTTACATAGTAAAAAATAATCAAAACTACCGTCGTTACTAAAAATACAATTGTAATTAAAACCTTGAATGAGAACTCTTCTATTTAAAGCATTTTGTCGTTAACTCAGCAAAAAATGAGAAAATTCTAGGTCAAAACGTCGGAAAAAGAGGCGATTCCCGTCTATTCACTATGGAAATTTCAGCCTCGTAGGGCTTATAGTTTACGAGATACAGCCATTTAAAGATTTCAATTTCGTTTACATAGGAAAAAATAATCGACTACCGTCGTTACTAAAAATACGATTGTAATTAAAATTTTGAACAAGAACCCTTCTATTTAAAGCATTTTTTCGTAAATTCAGCAAAAAATGCGAAAATCCTAGGTCAAAACTTTGAAAAAAGAGGCAATTCCCGTCTATTCACTAGGGAATTTCAGCCTCGTAGGGCTTATAGTTTTGAGTACAGCCATTTAATGATCAATTTCGTTTACATAATTAAAATTTGAATGAAACTCTTCTATTTAAAGCACTTTTTCGTAAATTCAGCAAAAAATTAAAAAATTCTAGGTCAAATCTTTGCAAAAAGAGGCGATTCCCGTCTATTCACTATAGGAATTTCAGCCTCGTAGGGCTTATAATTTACGAGATACAGCAATTTAAAAGATTTCAATTTCTTTTACATAGTAAAAAATAATCAAAACTACCGTCGTTACTTAAAATACGATTGTAATTAAAATTTTGAATGAGAACTCTTCTATTTAAAGCATTTTTCGTAAATTCAGCAAAAATAGAAAATTCTAGGTCAAATCTTTGAAAAATGAGGCGATTCCCGTCTAATGACTATGGAAATTTCAGTCTCGTAGGGCTTAAAGTTTACGAGATACAGCCATTTAAAGATTTCAATTTCGTTTACATAGTAAAAAATAATCAAAACTACCGTCGTTACTAAAATACGATTGTAATTAAAATTTGAATAAGAACTCTTCTATTTAAATCATTTTTCGTAAATTCAGCAAAAAATATAAATTCTAGGTCAAATCTTTGAAAAAGAGGCAATTCCGTCTATTTACTATGGAAATTTCAGCCTCGTAGGGCTTTATAGTTTACGAGATACAGCCATTTAAAGATTTCAATTTCGTTTACATAGTAAAAAATAATCAAAACTACAGTCGTTACTAAAAATACGATTGTAAATTAAAATTTTGAATGAAAACTCTTCTATTTAAAGCATTTTTTCGTAAATTCAGCAAAAAATGAGTAAATTCTAGGTCAAATCTTTGAAAAAAGAGGCGAATCCCGTCTATTCACCATGGGAATTTCAGCCTCGTAGGGCTTATAATTTCGAGATCAGCCATTTAAAAATTTCAATTTCGTTTACATAGTAAAAAATAATCAAAACTACCGTGTTACTAAAAATACGATTGTAATTAAAATTTTAAACGGAACTCTTCTATTTAAAGCATTTTTTCGTAAATTCAGCAAAAAATGAGAAAATTCTAGGTCAACACTTGAAAAAAAGAGGCGATTCCCGTCTATTAACTATGGGAATTTCAGCCTCGTAGGGCCTATAGTTTACGAGATACAGCCATTTAAAGATTTCAATTTGTTTACATAGTAAAATAATCAAAACTACAGTCGTTACTAAAAAATAGATGTAATTAAAATTTTGAATGAAACTCTTCTATTTAAAGCATTTTTCGTAAATTCAGCAAAAAATGAGAAATTCTAGGTCAAATCTTTGAAAAAGAGGCGATCCGTCTATTCAATGAATTTCAGCCTCGTAGGGCTTATAATTTACGAGATACAGCCATTTAAAATTTCAATTTCGTTTACATAGTAAAAATAATCAAAACTACGTCGTTACTAAAAATACGATTAATAAAATTTTAAACGAGAACTCTTCTATTTAAAGCATTTTTCGTAAATTCAGCAAAATGAGTAAATTCTAGTCAAATCTTTGAAAAGAGAATCCGTCTATTCACTATGGGAATTTCAGCCTCGTAGGGCATATAGTTTACGAGATACAGCCATTTAAAGATTTCAATTTCGTTTACATAGTAAAAAATAATCAAAACTACCTTCGTTACTAAAAATACAATTGTAATTAAAATTATGAATGAGAACTCTTCATTTAAAGCATTTTTCGTAAATTCAGCAAAAATGAAAAATTCTAGTCAAACTTTGAAAAAGAGGCGATTCCGTCTATTCACTATGGAAATTTAGCTCAGGGTAAGTTTAGATACATTTAAGATTTCATTTCGTTTCATAGTAAAAATAATCAAAACTACTTCTAAAATACCATTGTAATTAAAATTTGAATAACCTTCTATTAAACATTTCGTAATAAAAATTAAATTCTGGTCAAATTGAAAAACATTGTCTATTCATGAATTTCAGCCTGTAGGCATAGTTTAGATACAGCCATTAAATTTCAATTTGTTTACATAGTAAAAATATCAAAACTACTCTTACTAAATACCATTGTAATTAAATTTTGAAAGAAACTCTTCTATTTAAAGCATTTTTTCTAATTCAGCAAAAATAGAAATTCAAGTCAAACTTGAAAAAGAGCGATTCCCGTCTATTCACTTGGAATTTAGCCTCGTAGTATAGTTTACGAGATACAGCCATTTAAAATTCATCGTTACAAGTAAAAAAATCAAAACTACGTCGTTATAATCGATTAATTAAATTTGAATGAGAACTTCTATTTAAAGCATTTTCGTAATTCAGAAATAAATTGTAAACTTAAAAAGGATTCCCGTCTATTCACTGATTTCAGCCTGTAGGCTTATAGTTTACGAGATACAGCCATTTAAAATTCAATTTCGTTTACATAGTAAATAATCAAACTAGTCGTTACTAAAATCGTTAATAAAATTGAATGAAATCTCTATTTAAAGAATTTTCAAATTCAAAAAATGAAAAATCAGTCAACTTGAAAAGGATCCGTCATTTCTATGAAATTAGCTCGTAGGATATTTCGAATAACATTAAATTTCAATTTGTTCAGTAAATAATCAAACTACGTCGTACTAAAAATACGATTGTATTAAATTTAAGAAACTCTTCTATTAAGCATTTTTCGTAAATTAGCAAAAATGAAATTTAGGTCAACTTGAAAGAGCGATTCCTCTATCACTGAATTTCAGCCTTAGGCTTAATTTAGAGATACAGCCATTTAAAGTTTCATTGTTACATATAAAAATAATCAAAACTACCGTTCTAAAAATACGATTGTAATTAAATTTAAGAAACTCTTCTATTTAAAGCATTTTAAATTCAGCAAATAAATTCTAGTCAATCTTGAAAGAGGATTCGTCTATTCACTATAGAATTTCAGCCTGTGGGATATTTCAGATACAGATTTAAGATTTAATTGTTTATAGTAAAAATCAAACTACGTCGTTACTAAAAATGATTTTAATAAAAATTTGAATGAAATCTCTATTAAAGATTTTGTAAATCACAAAAAGAAAATCAGGTCAAATTTGAAAAAGAGAATCCGTCTATTTACTATGAAATTAGCTTGGGTTAAATTTACAGATACAGCCATTTAAATTTCATTTCGTTTACATAGTAAAAAAATCAAAACTACGTCGTTACTAAAAATACATTGTAATTAAAATTTAAGAGAACTCTTCTATTTAAAGCATTTGTAAATCAGCAAAATAAAAATTATCAAACTTGAAAAAGGCATTCCGTCTTCACTTGAATTTAGCCTGGCTTATAGTTTACGAGATACAGCCATTAAAGTTCATGTTTACATAATAAAATATAAAACTACTTCGTTACTAAATACATTTAATTAAAATTTGAATGAGAACTTTCTATTTAAAGCATTTTCGTAAATTAGCAAAATAGAAAATTCAGGTCAATCTTTGAAAAGAGCGATTCCGTCTATTCACTATTATTCACTATGGGAATTTAAGACTCGTAGGGCTTATATTTTACGAGATACAGCCATTTACAAATTTTAATTTCGTTTACATAGTAAAAAATAATCAAAATTACCGTCGTTACTAAAAATACGATTGTAAATTAATTTTGAATGAAAACTCTTTATTTAAAGCATTTTTTCGTAAATTCAGCAAAAAATGAGTAAATTCTAGGTCAAATCTTTGAAAAAGAGGCGATCCCGTCTATTCACGATTGTAATTAAAATTTTGAATGAGAACTCTTCTATTTAAAGCACTTTTTCGTAAATTCAGCAAAAAATTAAAAAATTCTAGGTCAAATCTTTGCAAAAAGAGGCGATTCCCGTCTATTCACTATAGGAATTTCAGCCTTTCGGCTTATAGTTTACGAGATACAGCCATTTAAAGATTTCAATTTCGTTTACATAGTAAAAAATAATCAAAACTACTCGTTACTAAATACATTGTAATTAAAATTTTGAATGAGAACTCTTCTATTTAAAGCATTTTTTCGTAATTTCAGCAAAAAATGAGAAAATTCTAGGTCAAAGTTCGAAAAAAGGGGCGATTCCCGTCTATTCACTATGGAAATTTCAGCCTCGTAGGGCTTATAGTTTACGAGATACAGCCATCTAAAGTTTTCAATTTCGTTTACATAGTAAAAAATAATCAAAACTACCGTTGTAACTAAAAATACGATTTTAATACAAATTTTGAATAAAAACTCGTCTATTTAAAGGATCTCTTCGTAAATTCAGCAAAAATGAGAAAATCGAGGTCAAAACATCGAAAAAGGGCGATTCCGTCTATTTACTATGGAAATTTCAGCCTCGTAGGGCTTATAGTTTACGAGATACAGGCAACATAAAATTATCAAAACTACCGTCGTTACTAAAAATACGATTGTAATTAAAATTTTGAATGAGAACTCTTCTATTTAAAGCATTTTTCGTAAATTCAGGAAAAAATGAGAAATATAAGGTCAAAACTTCGAAAAAGAGGCGATTCCTGTGTGTTCACTATGGAAATTTCAGCCTTGTAGGGCTTATAGTTTCCGAGATACAGCCATTTAAAGATTTCAATTTCGTTTATATAGTAAAAAATAATCAAAACTACCGTCGTTACTAAATATACGATTGTAATTAAAATTTTAGATGAGAACTCTTCTATTTAAGCATTTTTCGTAAATTCAGCAAAAAATGAGAAAATTCTAAGTCAAAACTTCGAAAAAAGAGGCGATTCCCGTCTATTCACTATGGAAATTTCAGCCTCGTAGGGCTATAGTTTACGAAATTCAGCCATTTAAAGTTTTCAATTTCGTTTACATAGTAAAAATAGTCAAAACTACCGTCGTTACTAAAAATACGATTGTAATTAAAATTTTGAATGAGATCTCTTCTTTTTAAAGCATTTTTCGTAAATTCAGCAAAAATGAGAATATTCTAGGTCAAAACTTCGAAAAAGAGGCGAGTCCGTCTATTCACTATGGAAATTTCAGCCTCGTAGGGCTTATAGTTTACGAGATACAGCCATTTAAAGATTTCAATTTCGTTTACATAGTAAAAAATAATCAAAACTACCGTCGGTACTAAAAATACGATTGTAATTAAAATTTTGAATGAGAACTCTTCTATTTAAAGCATTTTTCGTAAATTCAGCAAAAATGAGAAAATTCTAGGTCAAAACTTCGAAAAAGAGGCGATTCCCGTCTATTCACTATGGAAATTTTAGCCTTGTAGGGCTTATAGTTTACGTTATACAGCCATTTAAAGATTTCAATTTCGTTTACATAGTAAAAAATATACAAAACTACCGTCGTTAATAAAAATTTGATTGTAATTAAAATTTTGAATGAGAACTCTTCTATTTAAAGCATTTTTTCGTAAATTCAGCAAAAATTAAAAATTCTAGGTCAAAACTTTGAAAAAGAGGCGATTCCCGTCTATTCACTATGGGAATTTCAGCCTCGTAGGGCTTATAGTTTACGAGATACAGCCATTTAAAGATTTCAATTTCGTTTACATAGTAAAAAATAATCAAAACTACCGTCGTTACTAAAAATACGATTTTAATAAAAATTTTGAATGAAAACTCTTCTATTTAAAGAATTTTGTCGTAAATTCACAAAAAATGAGAAAATCTGAGGTCAAAACATCGAAAAAAGAGGCGATTCCCGTCTATTCACTATGGAAATTTCAGCCTCGCAGCTTATAGTTTACGAGATACAGCCATTTAAAGATTTCAATTTCGTTTACATAGTAAAAATTATCAAAACTACCGTCGGTACTAAAAATACGATAGTAATTAAAATTTTGAATGAGAACTCTTCTTTTTAAAGCATTTTTCGTAAATTCAACAAAAATGAGAAAATTCTAGGTCAAAACTTCGAAAAAGAGGCGATTCCCGTCTATTCACTATGGGAATTTCAGCCTCGTAAGGCATATAGTTTACGAGATACAGCCATTTAAAGATTTCAATTTCGTTTACATAGTAAAAAATAATCAAAACTACCGTCGTTACTAAAAATACGATTGTTTTTTCGTTTGTTGGGTCGTTTTTTCCTTTGTTCGTTCGTTTTTTCGTCCTTTTTTCTTCGCTTTTTCCTTCGTTCGTTTCTTCTTCTTTTCTTTGTTCGTACGTTCGTTCCTTGGTTTTTTCGTTTGTCCGTTCGTTCTTTCGTTGGTTCGTTTCTTTTTTCGTTTGTTCGTCCGTTTTTTCGTTTGTACGTTGTTTTTCGTTCGGTGTTCATTCGTTTTTTCGTTAGTTCGTTCGTTTTTTTTTGTTCGTTCGTTTTTCGTTCGATTTTTCGTTTGTTCGTTCAATGTTTGTTTGTTCGTTCGGTTTTTCGTTTGTTCCTTCGTTTCTTTCGTTTCTTCGTTCGTATTTTCGTTTTTTCGTTTTATCGATCGTTTCTTCTTTGTTTGTTTTTTTCGTTCGTTTTTTGTTTTTTGTTTTTTCGTTTGTTCGTTCGTTTTTTGTTTGTTCGTTCGTTTTTTCGTTTTTCGTTTGTTTTCGTTTTTTCGTTTGTTCGTTCGTTTTTCGTTGTTCTTTTCCATTCTTCGTTTCTTCGTTTTTGTTTGATGGTTGGTTTTTTCGTTCGTTCGGTTTTACGTTTGTTCGTTGGTTTTTTCGTTTGTTAGTTCGCTTTTTCGTTTGTTTGTTCATTTTTCCTTTGTTCGTTCGGTCGGTCGGTCTGTTTTTTCGTTTTTTCGTTTCGTTTTTTCGTTTGTTCGTTTGCTTGTTCGTTTCCTTGTTCGTTTTTCGTTTGTTTGTTCGTTTCTTTGTTACTTCGCTCGCGTTTCGTTTGTTTGTTGGTTTTTTGTTTGTTGGTTTTTTTTGTTCGTTGGTTTTTGTTTTTGTTGTTTTTCGTTTGTTTTTTCGTTTGTTTGTTTCGTTTGTTCGTTCGTTCGTTTTTTCGTTTGTTCGTTCGTTCGTTTTTTCGTTTGTTTTTCGTTTGTTCGTTTTTTTCGTTTGTTCGTTTTTTCGTTTCTTCTCTTTTTGTAAGTTTTTTTTTTTGCTTTTCGTTTCTTCGTTGTTTTTTTTTTTTTGTTTTTTTTTTTTTTTTTTTTTCGTTGTTTCGTTTTCCGTTTTTCGTTGTTTTTTGTCGTTTTTCTTTTTGTTTTCGTTTTTTTTCGTTTGTTTTTTGTTCGTTTTTCTTTGTTTAATCTTTGTTGGTTTTTTGTTTGTTCGTTTGTGTTAAATTTGGAACTTGGCGAACCTCGTGGGAAAGGTAACAATTACAAATGACAAGGTAGGTCGCCAGCTGTTTTAATCAGCACATGTTAAATTTTTTAACAAAACCTCGCCATAAAACAAAGGAGGCGAGGTGACCATGCGTTTACCTAATGAATTATTGTTCATGGCTAACACAGAGAACCCCTAAGCTATCAGATTCGTAAAGACTGTCGTCACATTTGAAACCTTTCGAAAAGACGCTCCAGGTTCTGAATAAAACAGGATCATAAATTTTAAAGGATCTCGGAAATTGGAGATATAACAATTCAAATAACTCACAAATGTTGCATTTATTACAATTAAGAAACTTACAAAACCAATTTTTTTGCTGAACAGGAAAACGGAGGTTGCTGCAAGAAAAATAATACAGAACTACAAATAGGAATACAAAATTGACAGACGGTGGTGCCGTCTCTATACAAAAATGATGTAATAAAACAGGAACACTATTCAAAGGCGCTTTCAACAATGCGCCTCTACCTAAGCAGAATTACGGTAATACAAACAACCCCGACAATGCACACTTTAGGGCGAGGAAGTAGAATACATACATACACAAAATTGACAATGAAGCCGACCTCGGTCTTCTTTCAATACAAAAAAGAGTGAAACGCTGAACTACTAAGAATGAGCCATTATCTATAAAAACCAAGCTTTGTACGAGTGCATAATTACCAAATTACATGGAAATGGATCTCTTACCAAAACTTACAACCTTCTTACAAATTTAGCAATGAAACAGGAATACTCCGGAATGAGATAGAACGGCCGTCCTGCCCGCTCGTATCCCATTCGACAGAGCCGTGACCGCACACGAATGACGACCTCCACACGGCCAAGCAACGCCCGCATGTGATCGAACCAATTCGTGCCGATGACGCGCTGTCGCCCAGCCGACTTCTTTGCCGGCTACGGGACCGAATTTCGACGCTGCTTTCCAATGGCCGCGTTTCAAAGCCACCGCACAGGCCTAGCAGACGCCTAACCAAAGCTTCAAACTGCCGAATGCGGCCAAACGCCGTCTTACTCACGGCAGGAGCGAAAAACTGCAACATTAACAATCACATAAGCAATGCAGTACCAAAAACTAGCTCTCCACAACACAATCGGAGGCAAGCATACAAACAAGTTGCTTCAAAAAGCTCAAATACAAAACAAAAACAAAATACAGAGTAAACCTGCTTCAAACCATTAGCAAATTTACGCAACCATATGAATCAACAAATATTTCAAATACAAGATCCATTTCCATGTCAGAAAAACACACATTCCTAAAATTCTAGACTATTATGCACTCATACACATATTTACAATAATCAATACGGTTCTGAGGGAACCGGACCTTTCATAAAATACCATTAATGGCTTATAAAAGTACAAAAAAGCATGCGCCCGGCATGCTATAAAGAGAGAAGGTGCGAAACAATAGCAAAAGCTAAAAAATGGTAGAAGAATTAAAAGCGGCGACAGGCCCCGTGCGCGAAGAGCGCACGTCTTTTATACCAGTCCCTGAAGGAGTAACACTGCAGTAGTAGAGAGGGGGTAACGGGGAAGTATCGATATAAACATACAGAAGTACAGAACTCTTTGCCTAAAAGGTTTATACTTTACGCCTGATCGGGTAGGCAGCACGCGGAGCGTGCAGGCGATGGTGGTGGTCTCTGGCAGAGATGTCAGGAATCATACCAATAAATGGAAATAATATTGTTTTGCCATAAAAATCTTAATTTCAGGGCTACAAAGGTAAACGAGGTATCTATACAACCCTACATTTACTCTAAATTGCGGATTTTGTTGTTAGAACCCGCTACAATCAGTGGTTTTCTTACAATAATAGAAAACCTGTTTTGAAACTAGTAAAAAGTCTTACACAAAATGCCAATTTTTTCTCAGCACTCAATAAACCAAACAATCAGATCTTATTAACAATTTATTAGGTTTTTGGAACCTTCTCATGGCCATGAGATCACAGTTTGATTTTTGCAAGTTACCATTTTAGAGAAAATTAAAGATGAAAAATTACCCATATACTAGCATACTTAATCTAATTACAGAGCAAGAGCTTACAAACTATGGATATAAAATCTTCTCGGTAGGTCTTCTCAGATGATTGTTGGCTTCTATTAGCTGTTTCAACACCAATATTCAACATTTGTGATTACTTAAATTTCCCAAATTTAACACCAATATTCAACATTTGTGACACTTAAATTTTCAAATTTAACAGTTTGTTCGGTTTTTCGTTCGTTCGGTCGTTTGTTCGTTTTTTGTTTGTTCGTTTTTTGTTTAATCGTGTGTTTGTTCGTTTTTTCGTTTTTTTCGTTTGTTCGTTTTTTTTTTCTTGTTCGTTTTTTGTTTGTTGTTTTTTGTTTGGTTCGTTTGTTCGTTTGTTCGTTTTTCGTTGTTCGTTTTCGTTCGTTCGTTTCTTCGTTCGTTGGTTTTTTCGTTCGTTGTTTTTTTGTTTTTCTTTTTGTTTTCTCGATTGTTCGTTCGTTCGTCTATTGATTGATTGATTATTTGATTGATTGATTATTTGATTGATTGATTCATTCATTCATTCGTTCGTTAAATTATTGATAAATTGATTGATTGAAGAAGATGGATTGTTACGAGTGCGAGGTGGGCTTCAGAGATCAGAACTCGAGTTCGACCAAAAACACCCTATCATTCTCCCTTTCGGTCATCACGTTTCTAAGTTAATTATCAAATCTGTTCATGACAAAAATGTTCATGTAGGTCTTACTGCAATATTGACGCTTTTGCGTTCTAGGTTTTCGCCTCTCAAAAGTTTGCGCGGTGATAAAGCGTCGTCAAAAAATGTATGGTTTTGTTTTCGAGCCAGACGTATACCTCCTGAGCAGATAATGGCCTCGCTTCCACCTTGTCGAGTTGAAGTGTCACTTCCTTTTTCGCATACAGGTCTCGATTATGCTCGCCTCTTTCTTTCTAAGGTCTCTTCTCATGCCCAGCATCCTGAAAAAAAATTACATCTTGAATTTCACTTGCATGGCTACTAGAGCCATTCATCTCGAGCTTGTGTCGGCAACTTCTGACACTTTTTTGTTAGCTCTGAGGCGCTTTATAGCTAGACGCGGTAAGCCGCGAATTTTGTACAGCGACAACGCTGAGACCTTCAAAGGCGCTCAGAGAAAAATTGCCGAATGGATGGAAAGGGGAAAATAAAAGTGCCACAGGAGTGGATTAATTTTTTACTTGACAATATAATTGAATGGAAATTCCTTCCGCTTATTCTCCGCATCACGGAGGTGTATGAGAAAGAATGGTTAAAGCAGTTAAAGAATTGTTATAAAAAACTACCAAAACTAAAATGTTAACAATTGACAAGTTTACCACTCTTTGACAGAAATTGGATCTATCCTAAATTCTAAATCTCTATGTTCCATCTCTGACGATCCTGATTCAATAGAAGCGCTTACTTCTGCACCTTTCCCACTCCGAAGGCAACTTAATACATTGGTATTGCCTCCGAGTATTACTAAGTCACTGAATGTGTTCCAGGCAACACAGGCCCAAAGGGCCTTCTTTTGGAAGAGGTGGAGTAACGAGTACTTGAACCAGCTGCAGGCGGCAGCCAAATGGCGTATCTGCAGCCCTGATCTCAAAATTGAGCAGCTGGTCATCTTTCGAGCAGATGGTCTACCACCTCTCATTTGGCCTCTGGGGAAGGTGCTGGAGTTTCTGCCTGGACGTGATTACCGCGTCAGAATACTCAAAATCAAGACGCAGCAAGGTATCATCACCCGGACCTTGCCTAAGATCTGCCCTCTGCCTATGGCAGATGACGCTGATAATCTGTGTCGAGTGCCGTCTCTCTCTTTCCGTACTTTCTTATAAAGAGGTTGAGTGAATGCATTCCACAGGTTTTGGCAAAACACTTTGTCTTACACTCCATCCCCCCCAGCATGTTAAATTTGAAATTTAAGACTCGGTTTGATTTGTGAAAGTGAGTGCTACAACTTCAAGCCATCAATCATCTGAGAAGCCAGCTGAGAAGAAGTTATTACCGTAGCCTTTAAGCAATAACATTGTACATAGGTTAAGCATGGCAGCATGCGTTAAAATTTTTGTATCTTTTTTTAAACTGGTATATCAGACAAATCGAATAGTGATCTTCTGACCATACGAAGGTTTCAAAAATACAGTATTTTGTTATAAACATCAACTTTTATTCTTAATTTGTCTTTGAGAAAAAATTGATTCATGTCACTAAAATTAATACTTTAAAAACACGTTTTTATTGATTCAAGGAAAGAAATCAAATTTACATCAAATTTTGATTGAATGGAACCATCGTTTTGCTTCTGAAAAGGTCACTTGACAATTTTAGAGCAAAATTAAAAATTAATCATCAACATGTTATATTTCCATTAGCCGCTCATAGAGCGCGCTGCTTTTGCAACGCCTTTCAGCAGCAAGCCCGCCGAACATTCGTGTTTCGCTAGTTGCCTACTTTCCAGGCGCTTTAATATCTTTGTACTACAATGAACTTCTAGCTCTCTTTCTTGAATCCATACCTACTCCGTAACCGTTCGCTTACGTGGTAGCTTCCCCCTCCACCTCTGTGGAGCTCTTTGTAAGCACGGCGCGCCTCCGCCGCTTTGCCACTCTGGGCCAATTCAGGCCACTGTGTTAGCCACTCCGAACCATTTTCTCGCCATGTCTTAATGTTACTCTGCTCGAGTTCTGAGCGCCCGGTTCCTTACGAGTCGTAATTTGTATTTTGAACATTGATTTGCGTATGAGATATTCTATGCCCAATTTGGGTTATGTTTGTGTTTATGACGTGGAACTGGATCCTATTCTAAATGTGTGTTATCTTTCGATGTTTGTGTGCATGAATTGATTTGCCGTTTTCGCTTTTGCGCATTTTTTGCTCTACATATGTGTTTACAGCCCCGCGTTTGACGTAATGGTGGCGCGTGGACTGCTCGTAGCCTCAAGTTATGTATCTCGAGTGCTAAAATATTGGTCTGTACATTTATAATGTGTTTTTTGTGAATATTACAGTGCCTCGCTCCACTTGTAAGACGACCTCTGTCGCATTCGACTTTTAGGAGCTTTTTGAATAAACGGCAGCAGAACACTACGATCAGTTTTTCGATTGTGGTTCCCTCGAAGGTTAGTCTCTCTGGCCCCGTGAGCTACAAACACGTAGCTCGGGCAACAACTTGGTGGGCGTGGAGCGCCATCAAGCTTTTCGTCGAAGTCACAGCGGGCGTGGATAGGCCGCTCGGCCCTTGTCCCAGAGCATTTATGCAGCCTCAAGCGTTTGGTAAAAGGGCAGTAGGTCAAGGATCCATTTCCATGAATTTATTAATTCAATGTTCCCACATACGCAAAACTATTTAATTGTTCAATTCAGTTGTTTAATTCAGTTTATCACTAATTTTTGTAAAGAAAGGCGGCCAAAGTCGGCGTCATTGACAATTTGGTATTATTTCGCATTCGGTTCTCGCGTCTTAAAGTGGACATTGTGCGAGAACAACTTGAAATTCTGTAATTCAGCCTAATTATTGTTAATAAAGGCACGCAGTGTTTCCTATTCAATCGTTCTGTATTTTGGTATTTCGTTGCAACTTCTCTTTCAGCTTTTTGTGCAGCAAGAGAAATGTTCGTTGTAAAATTTGTTATATGCATATTGGTCGTTTGTTAATAAATGTTCAATTTTAGTGTACTGAAGTTTCATATCTTCACTTTAAGATTCCGTAGTTTGAAAGCTCCTGTGTGTACCCGGACCTTATGCGTACTTTCTGAAAGTTGAAAGATACGCCAGTAATCGAAGTCTTATGCTTAGGGATTTTAGTGTTAGCCCTGACAAAATCCGTTAAGTAATTCTTGCATGGTCCACCTTTCCTATTTCCTTATTTGGTTGGGTGTTCGTTAAATTCCTTTTTTTGCTGTTTAATACAGTTGGCGACCGTAATCTGAATAAATTTGTCTATTTCACCATTTAAATATAACATTCATGGTAACATGGAATCTCATTTTTTGTGATATACAAGCTCGAACAGCGTTATCAAGAGCTGGAAATTAGTCTATCATCCACAATTATATGTAATTATATATTATGACATAAAAATCAATGGCATAGAGCTGTATTTAATTAAATAAATAAAAGGGTGTTTTCGAATAATTGATTTCTACGTCATAAATAAATTACCTGTTCCCCAAACCATAAATGTTTACCACATTGAAAACTTAATTACAAGCTTTAGTTTATATGAAACCTCCTCATGGCCATGGGATCACATTATCAGTCTATAAAATATTTTTTAAGGGTCAGAAAATGTTGAAAGTTGCACCAACTTGTGATATCTTAACTTAATTTTTACGTAAATACCACTGAAAGCTAGGAAGTAAAGCTAATTGGTCTTCTATGGATGATAGCGAGGGCTTCTCAAATGGCACGTCACAAATTTATTCTTATTACAGACGATAGTTCATGTGTGAAACATGACAGTATAGAATTTCTTATAATCTTGTTGTTCTATTGTTTTAGGTGTGTATTTGGAACAATTTAGATTATAATATACGCAGATATATTATAATGTTTTTATATTCCAGCGGAAAATTGCTCATGAGAATACGTTCTTTCAGGATTTGACACTATGATATGACGTAATGTGTCTCGTGTGATGTGACGTATGTTGTGACATGTGACGTGTCTCTTGTGTTTATGTGTCTCTTGTGATATTAGTTGCGTTTAGAGGAATAATCGTTAAGAGAGTAGATGTAATCCTTAAACTGAAGTCCGAGGTGTTCTATCAGACGTTGTAATATCTATATTTCATATTTGTGGAAATTTAACGGTTGCTTGGCTTTGTATCGCCCTCGTTTAATACCTAGAATTCAGAAGTTGAATGCAATGTCTTGACCAGCAAGATAGCTCGACGTACTCCTTTGACGTGGATATTATTGCGTTATGGTAAAACATCGCTGCAAATAAAATAAAGTAGCGTTCATCCATTTGCAACTGCAGTATCTACGAACCTTGCTTGTTCGTGTGGAGGAAAGAAGCCATTACTCGGTTACGCCCGGGGCGATGTTCATTTAGCCTTGCGTTTTACAACCTGTGCAACTTTTCACAACACTACCGGACAGTCTCAACGAGAAAAACAAAATACTTAATTATTCTAGTTCCGACTTCTTTCCATTATTTCTTACGAAGTAGTACAGAAGTACAATAGACGTGAACTTATGATATGTTTATAGCATGGAGGAATGTGAAGTTCTCTGCACGAGAGTGGCAATTATGATAAATGGAAGTTTCAAATGTTTGGGGCCAATCCAAAATTTGAAGAAACAATTTGTTGAAGGTAACATACTGATTATCAATGTAAAATAGGGATACGAAGTGCCTCAGAGAATCAACACAGTTAAGGATTTCATTAGCAGATCTTTTTCAGGTAACCGCGGACTCAGAAACGTAATATGGCGAGAAAAAATAATCTCTTGCATATTATTAAAATAGGTAAATTAAATTACTCAGGCACTTTTTAAATACTTGACACAAAAAGTAAAGTACCAAGTTTGTAAAATAGCAATTGTACGTAACTTCTTTACTTTTTGGCATGTTAGGCAACTATATTTTACCACATACGAATACATAAATAAAATGCGAATAATTTCACAAATACAACCAATCATTGACGAAAAATATTGAAATGTTTAAAATTAACAAAATCATAATTTATTTACACTTTTTCTATTGTGTTTGGACTTTTCAGTGCCAGTTACTTCTGTTTAAACATATTTTAGAAAAATATTAAATACATAATTTAGTTTTTTATTTATTTCTTATCATACAAAGTGAATTTGTAAAGTTACCGCTTTAAAATTTTAATAAGTATTGCAATTCTATTTAGTTAAAAATTAAAAAAAAAATCTAATTTTAAAAACTTTTGACAAAAATTTTTCATTTCAATTTCATTATGAAATTAGCAAAGTAGAATGAAAGCTATTAAGTAATAGCTTTATTATGAAAGTTCATAATTCAGTTATGTTATAAGCTAATTTATCTAAAATATAAAATTCATTATGTAAATTTATTTTCTGGAATTATGTCATTGGTTTAACACTTTAGGTGTTGTTCTGAAACAGGAATATCTTCGTCACTTATATTATAACATTCCTAGAAAAATATACTATTGGTCCCACATGTTTGGCATTATGGAAAAGGCAAAGAAAGAACTTGATATTGAAGAATATTTTCTTGAGCAGACTAATGTAGAACAGGTATTTTTTGTATAAAATGTTAACTCAAGGTTTCTCTTTGGATTATCAATTCTTTCTTTTATATTTTTGTAATCATGTAGGATAAAATAGGGTTTTCCCAGATCGTTTTTCCCAAACAGTATTCTACAAAATGATATCTTTTCAGACATTGAAGATATAGACTTTGCCGGATGCTCAAGCTATTCCATTTAGTATCAGCCACTAGGACAGCTACTCCACTTGATGTTTACTCAACTGCTTCGGTCATTAAGCGATGTTGATGTTGCGTTGGTGTAGTGTTTTTATCGCGGGAGAAGGTGATGTTCATTCTCTGCTGGATGGTGAAATGCTGCGTTGCCAAAATTGACAAAATGGGACATTTTCAAAATTTTCTCAAAAGACTCCAATTTTTTTCAATGTTTGGTAAGAATAGAGCAAAAACATCTATAAAGGTGGCATAGGCCCGATTTTAACTGCTACCTCTGAATTTGCGAAAATTGCAAAATTTGAATTATTTCCGGCGTCTTCCTAGAAGTACAAAATAAAGATAGAGATTTTTCCTTCAAGTAAAATTTGGGTTTACTTCACATAAAGCCTTCGGACATTTTCAAAATATTCTCAAAAACGGTTTCAAAGTTTTCCTTTAAATTTCTCGTAAGAATAGAGTAAAATACAGATATAATAGTGGCATAGGTCTTATTTCCATGGTTAACTCTGAATTTTCAAAAATGGCAAATGTTTGAAATTTTTTCGGCGCCTTCGTACATTTATAAAATGAAGACAGATTTTTCCTTTAAATGAAAATAGTTGCTTATAAATACTTCCTAGATCATGTTGACTTTTTTGTAAAATTTAGTAGTTTTCGTGCTCTAGAACGTGAAATATTTGCAATTTTTAAAAATTACAAAAACATTATTTTCTCAAAAAAGGCTCCAAATATTTTCATTAAATGTTTAGTACATTTAGTGCCAAACAAACTCTATACGATGACATACATTACATATTTCTCTATTCTTTTGTTTTTTCAAAAATGACAAAAATGTAATTTCTTTGACTTGTTTCCCGCGTCGGTAACATTTATATCAGAGGCGATTTATTCACATTATTGTAATTGTGAGTACAGTTATTTAAATGATGTCTAATAAAGTTTCTTGAAAACTCTACAGTTTCTGTAAAAATGAGCTCAAAATTCCGCATTTTCAGAAACGCTCAAACTCCATTTTCTCAAAATTGGCTTTAAATTTTTTCTTCAAACTTTGTGTGCAGATAGTGCAAATTACACTATTTAGAAAGACATGACATTCATTTTGGTGTATTCTTTTATTTTTAAAAAAATTACACAAATGTAATTTTTTGAAATATCTCTCACGCCGCTAATATGCACACTTCCATAGATTTGTGTACATTATTACATTTGTGAGTAGAAATTCTTTAAATGACTCAAAATAAAGTCTTTGGAAAACTCAATAGATTCCTGAGAAAAAGAGCTTCAAAGTTCGCAATGACAGTAATGCTTAATCGCCATTTTCTTAAAAATTGCTTCACATTTTTCAATAAAAATTTCAATTTAGGACGAGGTTTCATTCTTGTTTAATATTCTTCAAGAAATATTTCGGTTCTACTATTAGGAAACCGAAAAGTTGAGAAAACGAATCTAAATAGTCATGCCATATGGATCTGGCACTCGGGCAGTATTATTAAAATATATTTTCTTGCATAACTCCAGAGAAAAGGTTCTGGAGCTTTAAAATATGGACGTTTGAAGACAAAAGTCACAAAGAAACGTTCCTCGCACCGTAATCTCTATGACGATAGCTTTTTAGACATTTGCCGGTCCGACACTTCTCGATACTACCCTACCTGCTCAGAAACGTGCCGAATCTGTAACTGTATGAGAAATTAAATAATTATTTGTAATTCTAGGCGAATAAATTGCATGGGTGTACCTTTAACTAAGGTAATAATGTAAAATAATATTCCAAAGAGTATGTTTATGCTTGCATGATCCTGTATTTTTTCATGGACAGCTTTAACTAGGTTTCTCGAGAGTAAAAACCTTTCCTAATATTTTTGTGGCAATCACGGAAAGCGAAAAGCTAACTGTCAAGGAAGATTGTATAATTATTTCAAATGTTGTTATGGAAGTGTTGTGAATTGTTCCAAGAACTTCTATAATACTGAATAAACCTTTATTCAAAATTTCTTTCAAAAATAAATTTCATTCTTCTTTATCTCATTTTAAATTCTATCGTATATTCAAAGTACATTGGTTGTTACTTTTTAAATTTCTTATACAAATAAACACGTTTCGTTTACAATTTCTCCTATAATACGGAAAAAGAAAAGATAGACATAGGATGGAATTTAACATGCGAGAGTTCTCCACAGGTAGCTAGTTATATTTAAAATTGTTAAAAGGAAAATTGTATGCATATAAATAATTGAATACATTTTCAAAAGGACAAAAAATTAGAATAATGAATGCTTTTACAAATGAATAAATGTTTATGTGAATTTATAGGACAAGAATTGAAAGAAAGAAATTGAAAAAATAATTTGTTATTATTCAAAGTTGATTAGTTCAAGAACACTCTTCAATCAAATACAATCATTCTCTCAGCCTTCAGTCATATGTCAAATGTGACTCTTCGGAGATAGCAAATTTTTGTAAACAGATTGAGGTGCTCCTAACAAATTTTATTGCTTTCTCGCTCAAGATTCGCTGGCAAATCACGTTTCCGGTTCATCTGACAGCAATGTCACTGTACTATCCGCCACTAAAATATTTAATAAAGTGTTTCGTGGCAATAACAACTTAATATAAATATCTTCCTTCGGGGTTTCATGTACAGATTAATAAGCACGGAACGAGGGGCGAACACGTGCAGATGAGGCGGGAGAGAAATGGCGGTGGATCCGGCGCTGAACTAGAAAAAAAAGGATCTCAGAGAGAATCATTTTAAGCTATCCTAAGTTAAGATACAGGAGAAAGTTCATTTCACTTTTTAACAAGGAATACATTTCTCACTTGTCCAACTGGTTGAAAACATTTAAATAAAATCGACTGAAAATAAAACCAAAATATTTAATTATTAAATCGTGGATTGTTGTCCCAAGTGCGTAGTAAAGAGTATTGTAATTTTGCAGCAGGAAGTGGTGATTATTCTTGAGAAAAGCTTCTATTGTTGAGATCTGGTAACGAAAACGTGCACAAATCTTCTTTCTACGTTTATAACTTTCTTCTGTATAATATTCTTTCTATGCGTACGTAGTAACTTGCTTCCGCGACAAGTGTGTTGAGAAGCCAGCTTTTGTTTATGCGCCGCCCTTGCATTTGAATGCTCGCACGCCCAATGAGGAGCCGCGTCGCATCGGAAGAGGTTGCACAACCACCAATGAGAGAGCGCTTCAGTCGCGTGAGCGATCGGATTGGGGACTCGTCGCACTGTTATTCTTTTCCTCCGAAGGGAAAAGCGGAGGCACGGGGCAGTGGTTCTTCCATGGGAAGGTTCAGAAGGGTTGCACGAGCGTGGTCAAAGTTCTCGCTGAATTCCAGAAGAGGTACAGCGTGAGATGTGTTACGCACGAACCACTCGAAGCTCACGAGAAAACGCACAACTTTCTCCGCCTGTGGGACCGCCCGGGTTCTATAATAGAGCAGTAACACGACCAACACAGCCGCCATGCCAAGGTAAGATCGCTGAGATTTTAGAATATTGGTGGGCATTTAGGTAATGAAGTGTTCATAATAATTGAATAAAATGAAAATTATAATTGTTTTCAGTAAGAATGCGAATTTCCTGACTGGAAGATGCGAGAGAAGGCAGAATCTTCCACCACTTGCTGGACCGCCGCGCGGGTGAAGGAACGTCACGTCGCGATACTGAAGCAGGGCCACCATGTCAAGGTAAGATCGTCGAGATTTTACAGTGGCAGAACATTTGGTTAGTGAAGAGATTGTAATAATTATTTTTGATGCGAGCGTACTGTTTAAAATAAGAGGAAAGGTAGATAAAATTGTGCATATTCGATATAATATCTTGGCCTAAATATTTTTAATGAGTTTCGGTCCCATACCAGAACATGTGAATATATCTCTTTAAGTGTAGAACAAGTGAGAGAATATCGATATGAGGAAAGGTAGATAAAATTGTGCATATTCGATATAATATCTTGGCAAAACAAGGTATTCTCAAGTTTCGTTTGACTTTACTAAAACCGATTTTAATATTTTCCTTTAAATGAAAGAACGTTATCTCTAGAGATGTTATCAGATACTGTTAGTGTTGATTCACCAACTTTTACGGGTGTAAATTAATTAAATCTTTTTAATAGTACGCTCATCAATATTCAATTGTTTTTTTCCCAGCTGTTTCCCATGGTGGCGCTGCTTGATGTTTTTTTTGATTGTTAGATTTGTTTACAATTCTCAAGCTTTTTTCAGTAATAATTTGTATTGTGGCGTTGATAGTTGGCATGTATTTGCTTTTGTATTTTTGAGAACATTCGGACAGGGGTTTTTTGCTCGGTTGAACTTAAGTAGTGAAGTTGTGCACGGGTTATGTCGATCGTTGCCCACGCCCCAAAACACAAACGTACTACATTATGGCCCCAGGGAAAGAAAGTCAGCGTAAAGTCGTTTTAGTGAGATCATTTCTTCCTTTTTGGTCTTTGTCTATGAAATGTCAGTTTTGTTCTGCTTTGCACTTCCTTTGAGAGAAATTCTGAAAAAAATTTATCTGTGTTGTTTAAATGGAAAAAAAGTTTCTTCGAGCAATATGTCAGAAGAAATCAAAGTTGTTTATAGATGATGACACATCAAAAAACTTGAGAAATAATATTCGTCAGTATAATAGTGCTCTTTCTTTTGTGTCATTTGGTGCCGATATTGCATTGCTATCTGGTCATGGCCATAATGTTCAAAAGTTTGGAAACTCTAAATCACAAAATATCTTGTTTATTCCTAAGATCCAAACAACCCCACATATTGAGAACAAAAGTCTGGGCACAGTATTTTACATTTATCTCAGGTCTCACCGTCAAATTTTGACGGGTTCTCACTAGTTTCAATGTGAAAAAAGTATACGATCTTGGTGCTTGATATTTTCATTGTGTGCCTGTTTTTGGAAAATGAACATGTACTAAACTAAACAATCTTCAAAATAATTGTGTAAATTGATGCAAACTCTGGATGGTTGGGATCAAATTGTATTTAAATGTTATCAAAGATAAAAATAATATTCATTAGGATTGTTTTTGGTTATTACATATAGTTTATAGTGTTGGACTTTTTAAAAATTGAGAGTATATAAATAGACCTGGAAAAAGTATGATCACAAAAACTCTTTTCACGTATGTATATAAATGGCTGGATGTCATTTGGTTTAACTGTGATTAAAGAGCATCATACTTGTATATATCTATACCACAAACGAAATTCTGGTTGATCCCGGGTTTACAGTGCACCTGGCCTTGCTGTCCTGCCCCCTAATACACTGTATGCATCGTTCACTATTCTTGTGACGTGAATGATTGTCAATGATTCACACACGGAACGTTTAACACTTGTTTTAGAAAGTTTCTTTCAGTGAAATGCATTTTGGGATCCGCTTTGTCACGCGTGTACAATTGTGACGATTCGCTCCCAGCCCAAGTTGGGGACGAGTCTCGGCCTTTGGCCCTCGCGATAACATAAAACATCCTTGAATCCTCAAACCAACACCACCTAGATTTAGTATTAGGTTGGTGTTGGTCAAACAAAATATTACCGACGCATTTATGCGAGTAATCTTAAAATTGTGGGGTTTTTGTTCATGTTTCACTATATGCAATAAATTTATCTTCAATAAGAAATTAATTTTAAACGGAAACCTTTTAAAGGAATTTCCTTTAAAATGTTCCTCAAAACAATATAAACGATTCCTTTGTGGTGAACGAAATCTTCCCGCGCCCAAATTTGGGAAAGAAATCGGATCACAAGGCAAAACAATCAGGAAGCCTAGGGTAATTTTGTCGAAAACCCCGGGATCAGCCCAAATTCTTACATTGAATTAAATATATCTTAGGATAAGCACTAGCTTTGATTATGTTAATATTCTAGCTTACTTATTCAGTCGGTTTATCTATATTTTTGAGACTTGTAATCAGTACTAGCTAAGACCAGCTTCCTGGGCATTTATTTCAGTAAATTATTAGCCAGCAAGAGGAATTCTATTTACAGATGAAGAAAACTAACTAAAATAAATTAGCATTTCTTTACTGTTTCTTGTGCAAGAAATGAAAGTACGTAACGAAACTAAAATAAGCGCAGCAAAGAAATCTATTGCCTTGAGAATGCCTCTGGACGAAACAACTTGGCTGGGAATTAGTTTCTTACAGAAAAACTTTTCATCATGGAGTTTAGTTTCTATCAGATTTTTACTCAAGATTCATTTTTTTTTTCAATTCATGACGTCACAAGGTTTAGTTTGCTCCAGTACATAACTTGCAATTAGTGTTTTGGACTATTAATATTGAGACCTTTCGCTCCCTGGGGCCGTTATGTGCCAGGCCTCTGCTATCAGCCCAGTTCGGCATGTCCATTACCTCGAAGGGCAGGCGAGGCGCAAAACGTATTTTACGTCGCAGGTTCAGACAGACCGGGAGGTCGTACAGTAAATAATCCAAATATAATTTTAGCAAATGAGTTCCTTAAATAACCTCGATATACTATGATAAATAATTTTTGTAAACAAATACATAAAACTTTGCATTTGAGCAAAATGTTCAATTTGAACATGGGTCTAATAAAAATGCTAAAACATGAATGTATACCACTCACATACAATCCAATGAAAGTTTCTTTTTTTCCTTAATAATAGCATTATTAATATATCCTTAGTAGTTTAAGTTACAACTGACGTCTTAGAATTTTATAAACGGTGGACCTTACTTAAACTACAGAGACCAACAGATATGGTCTTTGCAATTAGTCATGAAAAACACCGCGCTAGAAATCGGACCCCGGCTGATAGACGTGCACCAACTTTCCCACGGGCTGCACAACGATTTTAAAAATGCAAAAAATTTGAAATAACACAATAAATAAATATGAATAAATACACAATAATTTGTAGTATAAAATTGTGTAAAAAAAATGTTAAGAATAACATTGCAAAGCTATCAATAAATTATCCATCATTAGGTGTAAAGTTCCTTGAAAATGTGTAAAATTTGTAATTCTCTTTCAGCGTTGCCACTTTGAGAAAAAAACGTTGCTAATATTACTATATATTTAAGAAATTAAATGTTGCCTACTAATACTAGTGTAATAAAGTCTCCTACATAAAGATGGTTGATGTATTCTCTTTAAAAAATTTGGGCCCTCATTCCATTACCATAACTGAATTTGGTCTTATTAGAAAATACAAAGTCGAACTAGAAATTGAACTAGTGATCTCTTAATTTTACATTTAATGAGAGATTAACCCATATATGCCCAGTGTTGCGTTTTCTGCAACAATGCAGCAATGCACTTTAATTTTCAATAATTTCTGAGTAAAATAATGAATATTATGATCTAATCTTGTAGTTAAAGGTTCTGGGAACAAGTTTTTATAGTGTATTGGTCGTTATTCGTGTAATCGTTGCTCTGGGTAAACTGCATTATTTGCTTTGAAGATTGAGGAAAGAGATGCCACAAGTGAAAATAGGTAATATTTTTTATTAATTAAATATTTTTATCTCAGTGATGTAGATGTTTTATTCCTATTTTACACGAGAATATTATTAGTCGTGAAATTTGACGGCTATTAACTGCTTTTTGGGACTGATTTGATAAGAGACGGAATTTTATTCAAATATCTGCAAAGACCTGCCCTATTAAAGTGCGTAAATCGCCACGCGCCGTCTCTTACGCAGTATTTTTTGTCGCCCGGCAGAACAAGCTCCTTCCTCTTTGAGTATTTCCGTTTTGCAATCCATACGAAATAATAGTCTCAAATTTCATGTCAAACCGTGTATCCATCATGGTGATATTGCAAGTAAGAATTGACTAAGAGCCAGGAATCATTTGAAAAGTAATGATTTATCAATAAGAGTAGACGAAAAGTTACAGATAACTACTTGTATTTATGTAGTTCTGAAACAAATAGTACTACAAAATTAGTACAAGGAAAATCCTCGAATGGACCTCTCCCGACTTTCGTTTCTTGTTCTTCAACAATTATATAACGAAACTAAATAAATAAATAAATAAATAAATAATGTTTCTTACTCAATGCAAGAAATTCTTTCGTTTAGTTTCAGTAAAGAAACGAACGAAACTGTCTTTTAAGATCTGTTCATTCTGTAACGAAACTAAATTCGCCCCAGACTTTCGTTTCTTACGGGTAACGAAACTAAACTCCCGCAAAAATAAGTTTCTTACAGCGACGCAGAAACAAAAACGTTGTTTATTTGTTGCCATCCTTTTTTTACATGCCCTCAGCAGGGCAGTTATGGAGTATATTAGGGGCTTCTGGAAATCATGAAATTTAAAAAGGAAAGGTTCAATATGAGCCAGATTTTTTAAAGTACGAAGGACAATATTTATGTACTGATTTGAGGAGATGAAGAGGAAAGGAGATAAATTGAAGGAATATTCAATCATAGTGCTTCTATGTGGGAAAATGAAGGGAATAATGAAATGCATTTATTTACTCTTATATGAGAGTTGAAGGACGAAAAAGATATGATGAAAGCTAGAAGAAAAAAATAATTTACTGCTTTATAAGGAGATGAGGGGAAAAGGTAAGAGACGTGAGATGAAATAGAACAATATTTTTGATGCTCAATGTAAAAGAGAGTAGAAAAAGGAGGTTGATGCATGAATTAGAAAAATATCATTCTTTTACTTCCGTATGGTGAGTTAAGGGGAAAAGGGAAGATGTAGATGAACAAGAAATATTAACATTTTACAAATTTTTATGTGCTAAGATGAGTGGAGATGGTAGATATAAGAGAATTAACATTTATTTACTTCTATATAAAGGGATGATGGGAAAGAGGAGAGTGTGAGATGGAACTAGGAATATTAACATTTTACTGCTCTGTTACATTGAAAGGATAAAATTACCTATTCTTCAATTTATTTATTTCCTGTCCGCATATAGGGAAGGAAGGGTACAATTTAACTTTAAAGTCCACTGATCCTTTAGTCTAACAAAAGCCCTAGGCTGGAACTTCGTAGGCGCCTAATATGCGCACAAGTTCGATACAATATCAGGACACCCTTCAAGATACTGTCTCAGATGAAGACAAAAACAATCAAGTATTCAGCTTACTTTAAAATTAGTTTACTCGTAAGTAAAATACAAACGTTAATTACATTAAACATTCTCCTTTCCTGAAAGTGAAAAGTAAAGCAGAATTAAATTTTATAACCAGAATGACAGGCAAAACAAGTGCTCATAAACAAATGATAGGCAAAGATATACCTCTTCAAAAAATCAGATTATAACATTAAGTTATACAGAATGACAGCGTGGTGTTACTCGCTGCAAATCTCTCCTTTTTAGGAGGTAGTAGTTGACCTTGGCAAAATTTAAAAAGACCTCGTTCGGGGCGTCTTTCCTTTTATTACTGGCAATGCGTTGTAAAGTAATACTTGTATGGGGGTTTCTTATTTATTTATTTATTTATTTAGTCAAAAACAGTCAAAAACTGTATTGACCTATGGGGAGAAAATCATCTGCACGCTTTCTTGTTTCAGAATCCCTTCAACTATTTAACTATTAATAGTTAAAAGATAAAAAATAATAATAGCAACAAATTAAAAAGCCGGGGATTAACATTTCAATAACTAGATATTTCGTTGCCAAATTATAGAAACTTATTTTTAACGGTAAAGGAACAAAACATTTGTTTTTTCTGTTTTTTTAACAAATAAACTCACCTAACCTACTACCACTAAACAAAGGAAAGTTCAACAAATGCGCAAAGTAAGCTACATTTACGTCTAGAAGCCAATCGGGGGGCATCTCAGCATTTGCTCAATGGATCAGGGAAACTGGACAAAACCCGATCGAGATATCATTGCCCCGGAAGTACATTATTTTTACAGCATTGAGTCTTTTTTAATTATATAATGCAAATGTAGACTAATTCTTTTACTATATCTTGTTTTTTAAAGTAAACATTATTTTTTTTTTGACGATCAGTATAGTCTCTAATTATGAAACAGTTTTGCAGCGAAAATATTTGCTTACTTAAATTGTGTACCAATTTTAATTGTTTAATTTCATCTGCAATGCGTTGTAAAGTAACGTAGTTGTATGTGGGTTTTTTTATAGTATGCTGTTGATATTGACACTCGATAGACATGATTTCTACGTCGTGTGTTGTAATTTATAAATATCCGTATTACATGAAAATGTTCACCGTTAAGTCATTTTTGATAAATACTATAGATTCGTACATAAATTCAAGTATGGTAGTTTCCCAAGCTCAATGAAAGAGCACAGAACACGTGGATGGATTTTTCATTATTGGGATAATTTTCTTTACAATCTAAATGTCTGGGCACAAAAGGATAAAGCTTCCAAGAATATTATGCCATATCTCAGGCGGAATGTACTTTTTCAAAATACATGCACGAAGCTGCATGAAGGTTGACAAATTTGAAAGAATGCTGAATGCATGACATAATAACTTAATTTAGTGTCTACTTCTATTATATGTACATTCCATTTAAGGTTTGACAAATTAGAGACCTAGAAATTTTTTTACTTAACATCACTAATTGCAGATTTAAAACCCAAAATAGATTGAGATACTTTTTCTCTATTAATTTTTATTATAAAACCAATTTGAAACTACAAATTGTACTATTTATTGTTTCTTTTTGCAAAGAACATTCATGTCATCGCAAACGAATTTCTCTGCCATTTTAATAGATGAGGGCATATCGTTTACATATAACAGAAAGATCTAACCTTGTGAACCCATTTTCAATTGGCAAAATTAGATAAGTAAATGTCATTTCTCCAGTACGATTTTTCCCTTCTTTGAAATCGATGTTTAATGTACGAGGTTATCAATCTAGCGCAATAAAAATTTCCCAAAAGAGGTAATTTTGAGAGCAAGATGTTATAGTTAATAACGTCAAAGATTTCAAAAGATCTAAAAATATCACAATGGGTTCTTCATTTTGTCCCATTGATGAATCAACATCTTTAAGAAAAGAAAAATGCATTTTTCCTGATTTTAATTTTCAAAAAGCGTGCTGTGAGTCTGAAAAGCTTTTTCTCCCCCAAAGTTTCCATTCGTATAGAAAGCCTCTCTAATTTTTTTGGGAAAACTGACAAAGACAAATTGATCAGTTACTTTAAATTTCATTTTGTTACCTTTTAATACTTTGATCTACAGTGTCGTCTGTCACCGCTCTCAGTCTCCATGCCTCTTTGACCATAGATCTTCCTGCATTTCTCTTGCCGTCATAGCCTCTCGCACTCCCTGCCCATGCAAGTCTTGGTCTTCCTCTTCTGCCGGTACCCATTGCAGGACTCTTTTTGGGCCATCTTCGTCTGTTTCGCATAACGTGACCATATCAAACGATTTGTTTTTCTCTATTTCGTCAGAATAGATTTCTTTACATCCATTTTTTCTTATTTCTTCTTTCTGATTCTGTCACGTCTGTTGTACATCAATTTTGACAAGTAGTCCATTTAAAGGGGCTTCTCTCTTTTCTTTTATCAACTTCTACTAAACCGTACGTTGTACGTTATTGCGTATTATGTCGTTTTTAAATTATTTATTTCTTTAACAATGTAGTAAATTTTCTAGTTTGTTTTGAATAATAGTGTCATATTCTTTTAAAAGTGTGATTTTTAATGCGATTGTGCTCGTTGGTTCCCTCTTTTTTTAATTTGAATTTTCTGCATTTTTTGAATTGCATTGAGTTTACTGATATTTCTTACATGCGTTTCACGTTCATAATATCTATTGGTGTTAGATTACAGAACATAAGCTAATTTTGTACAGGATTGGTTTCATTTACTTTACTTACTATACTTATTACTTCATGAATACCTTGCGATATTGCGTATGCATGTGGTTTTCAAATCATTATTACGTAAAAAGCGAGTAATAAATTTCTAGTTAGTTTAAAAAATTTTAATACGTCTCTAAATGATGTGTTTTGGTTTAATGCGATTGTGCTCGTTGGTTCTGTCTTTTTTTAAATTTGAATCTCTTGCATATTTTGACCATTTCGTTTGGGGTCACAATATTTTTAAATGCTTTTCCCGCGTTCATAATTTTCTACTGGTGTTAAATAACAGAAGAAAATTTCTACTTTTGTACGGGTTGGTTTCTTTTGCATGTGCACTTATACTCTAAATTACTCCATGAATATCGTCGTTTTTGGTATGTATATCGATTTTTAAAATTATTTATTTCGTTCGGAGTAACATTTCTAATTAGTATTTCATAACATTTAAATCATCTGTTAAATGATGTGTTTTGTTTAATGCGATTGTATCTAGGTTCTCTCTATTTTAATTTGAATCTCTTGCATATTTTGTTGTTGATTTACAAATATTTTAAAATGCGTTTTCCGTTCATAATTTTCTAGTAGGTGTTAGATACAGAACATAATGTCTATTTTTTGTACAGGATAGAGTTCCATTTACTGTGCTTACTATATTTAAAACACTTCGAGTACCTACGTTATTGCTGTGTATGTCGATCCCAAAAATTTTTATTTCGTAAATAACAGGAGTAAACATTTCTGTTTAGTGTTAAGTGATAGTGTGATACGTCTGTTAAATGTTGGTTTTTGTTTTATGCGATTGGCTGGTTAGTTTTTCTATTTTGAATTTGAATCTCTTGCATGTTTTGACCATTACGATTTAGTTTTACAATATTTTTAATTCGTTTTCACATTCAAAATTTGTTTCTTGGTGTGAAAATTTAGAACTGAGTGTGTACTATTGATTGTATATGTATTTTTTAATTGCTTGATGAGTGTTTTGGGTCGTTGGTACTCTTTAGTAATATACCCAAATGTCTTGGGGGTTCATATCTAATTGTTTGAAAATTTTTTTCTTCTAAACCGCATGAGTAATGACTTCTTTTTAGAGTAATAAATTGAAATAATATCCCCTAAACATTCGTATTAGTTTGGATCGTTTGTGCTCATTTTTGAATTAGGTTGTCTGGAGTCACGACTGCGAGACCATTTGCACGGCTGCTGTCCCGTTCTAACAGATCATTCCAGCGCCATTCGATGACCGTTGGAATTATCCGCGAGTGAGATCCGTGAAAATACTTGAACAAAAATGTTTACATGTTGAACTTGATGGAAATGGAGTCTTCTCGAAGGATAGTCTCTGCCCGGGGGCCCCTATGTTTGAAGCCTGACGGCGGCAGAATTTCGACACTAGCTTTTCCCGGTGGTCATATTCAGTGGCTGTCTGGGGAGAATTCTAACGGCCTGCTGCTCTATCCGTACTTTTGGTTGTAACTAGCATGCACTACAATACCACATTTCCGGGGAGACCGATCGGAACCTAGAGCTTATTCCGGCTGGGGTGGTGCCCGGCTGGTGGGGGAAGTCCTGGGGGGAAACCCGCTAGCCGACGAAGGTCGGCCCGGATCTACCGCCCAGCGGGGACATCAGCGCCATCCCGAGAAAAACATGCACTACTTACGGAAATAATGATCTAAACTGTTGGCGCCCGGAATCACTAAACAACCAACCAATCAAGGAATAGCATTTCGATCAGCCTTTTCCAAGTTTTCCCAAATTTTAATCATTTCTCGTTTCCTCAATTTTCCTCCAAGTCGAATGGAAATAAAAGTTGCAAATATTCTTGAAAAGTCAAACTTGGTCTTATTTAAGTTTGTTTAAAAAATTTTATTACCAATTTATTTAAAAATTACGTTGTTTCTGTCCCAGAAACAATTTTAAACTCATTCACTCCGAACGTTTGATTTTTGGGAAACTTTATTGTAAGTAATTTAAAATATTGATTCTCAGTGCAATGATAATTAAAAATGGGCGGTGGTGTAAGCGATAACGATTGGGAGATTTGAAATAGTGGTGCTGTAACAAATGATTTCGCATCATTTATTTCGCTTATTGTGCAACTACATAAAGATACAAAATATTTCGAGCCAACATTTTTTCCGCCCCAGTGGGAACTCAGGCCCCTCGCTTTAAACCCCGTTGTGAACGAAACCTCTCTCGAAAATATTTTGAATAAGTTTTTTAAAAGGCGTACTTTATGAACCTTTGAATGTTTCAGAATTTTCAAATTTTTAAAGGGAAATTTTTTTTTTCTTCAAACAATTTTTTTTTAAAAATGGCACTTTTTTAATTAATTCGGACCTTGGGTTAAAGACTTTTTCAAGGAAAAGGTGGCAATCTCATGTTCGTTGAAATGCCTTTTTTGAAAATAAAAAATCTTATTAGATTCAAAACAAATTAAATCTCATCGATTTTGATATTAATTTTTAAAAGTAATTCTTTGAAAATAATGGGGTTTTGAAATATTTTATACGATATAGATAGATTTTATTAATTTTGCTGGTAGGTTTTAGGACTACAATTTACATATTACAATAGAAATATAAATAAATTTAACTTTAAATTTTTTTAAAGACAATATTCATTACAATAATAATATGATAAAATGCTAACAATACAGAAAAATAAATAATAAATTAACTCTATATTTTAGTGCTGACCTGCACAAACTATTTCAAACTAATAAATTCCTACTTTTAATTACACTGTATACTTCAGTTCACTTTTGCATTTCACTGATTTTTACTTTTTGTTGCGTTTCATTTTAACAGTCCACACTTCATACAATACTACTTAAATATAATTATTTAATAAAGAACAATGCAGAAAGTAATTATCATAAAACCCACTAAAAAATGTAAAAATACAATAATAGTAAAAATACCTGTTATATAACCCTAACAAATCAAATTAATAAAGTTTACAAATATCATTAGTTAATTTACTTTAAAACTTTGAATACTAGAGGAAACGTTTCCATTTACTGTCACAGGAACTTATCCAGTCCCCCATTTTCTATTTGTAAAGGAACATTTTCCAACATCTGTTCTCTGTGCCTAAACTGAAGTTTGTTCTTGTGAGGTAGTCCCTCTACTAAAGTACTGTCTCCGAGTGGACGTCGATATTTTCCCAAGCTGGATAACCTTTGTACAGTGCACAGAAAAATTGCCGTGACCATCCTGATTTCTGAGACTTCCATTCTACATTCTTTCTATTGCTTAGGAAAAATATTTATACGCTCTTCTCTGTACTCTGTTGAAATATTATTTTTTTGAATTTTATAATTGTCCCAACAAACCCCCATATTCCATTTAAAGGACGAACTAAAAAAATAAGCTAATTTACTGACGTGAGACTTCCGTCTATAATTGGCCAAAACATTTGTCGCCATCCTTGAAAAATTGACAAGGTAGAAGCTTTCAGCCAATTGTCTCAGTCGTGACACATAGCGAGCTAGGCTATCACACGGAGTCGGATTCGATTCGTCAGATCTCTGTGAAATTGTCCCAACAAAACGAGTTCGGCTGCTTCATGGACTGTCAACCCCTGTGAGTGTCCTAAACCCCCCTATTCTTATTCCTTCCAATTCTGGCCGCTGGGTCGTGACCCAGGAAGCGCGAACGGAGATGCTACCTGGCGGTCTTTGCCCGGGAACTGAATGCGACGTGACTGACGCGATATTTGTAATGGAGGGTTACTCCACAATAGCGCAAATTTAAAGGAGGATTCTCCCAGCGCGCTCCAGGCCCTAAGGTCTTGGGACGCGAGCGTCAGTATAGTAGACAAACAATTTTTAAAATGTCGGAACGCTTGACTTGATCGAAATTTGGATAATCTTGTTGAAAACTGTAGTGGCCTCTCCACCGAGTCGCTGCCATCACCGCGGTATGATGGGTATTAATTCTGATTTAGTAAGTGAATTATGTTTTGTGGTTTCTTATTTAATTGCGTTTATTCTCATTTATACTGTAATGATTTGCAAGACCCAGAAGCTAAAATATACAGAGAACAGAATTTTATTGGTCAAGAAATTAAGTATGGAAAAAAAATGGGAGCAACGCTTGCTTATAATTCTCAGAAGGTAGCAAAAACGTAAAGGGCGGAAATGGCAACATAAACAATGGTGAACCTGATTTTAGAAACGGTTTAAACCAAAAAAACAAGTAATTCGAGCCACGGGTTCAAGAAATATCAGAAAGTGTCTGAATTGTATGTAACGTTAGGGAAAAGAACATGGACCCATTGTTGTGCTATTGGAAGTGTATTAGAAACTTAGTTTTATTGAATATTTCAAGAACGCTTGGGCGGATTAACGTCAAACCCTCTGCAATTATAAAACAATATTTGGATTAGGGGGAAAATTAGTCACGGCACGGGGAATTTGTACGGGACTCGAAATATTTCAATATTTACATTTATAACGTGGGATTAAGAAGAAAAGGGCGTTTCGCAACGATGGAGTATGCATAGTTATAACATGTTGTACCGTAATGGGCGGGTTTTTGAGAAAAAGAAAGTTGTCGGATTTAAAGGGCCCAAAAATGTGGGAAAATGGTAAGCAGAGAACGAGTTGCGTTTGGTCGCGAGTACGCATGTCGTGTTGAAATTTTCAATTTCTCAAAAATATTTAGTGGAAGTGTTTTTATTTTTATCGAGTAAAAGTCATTTGAACATTGTGAAACCCAAAAATTTTTTTTTTTAATTCACGGCAAATTTTAGAACATTATTTTGCGTAAGTAAGACATAGAAAACATTAACGGGGACGTGATTGTTCGCAGAACAATACCGGGGTTATAAGTAACTGTTGAAAGTGAATGTGGCGTCCCGGAACTGGTGGCAGCCGAGTTGGGAAATTCGTACACAGGCGGTGCGCGAGACACAGGGCAACGACGGGCGCTGACAGTGTGCGACGCCGCAGCAAAGGGGAAATTGCATGAGTTTCTATATATTTATTTTTATGCTCGAGACAAATCAGGAAGATTATGTCGAAGATCAAGTTTTGGGAACTAAACTAAATTAAGATTACAATCATAAAACGAGGGCACGACAGAATGGCCCTTCCTGTGAATGAAATTTATTAATGTTTTAAGTGTGAATGGGATTATTTTATCTGTTTGTATTTATGTTTTTGTGTTGTGTTTTTTCAAGCCCTGGGTTAAATGTCAATGTGTTAAAATTTGCTGCAATAAACAAATGAGCACTCAATTTTGGCTCATGATAGCCTTGAGTATGTGGGGCGTTTCTTAGTAGTTTATGAAATTGCCCAGGCACGAGAAATATCCCATCTCTAGTCCATGGAATGAGCACGAGTCACGCCAGTAGATTAGTAATATTGTAGCTAGCCGAGGTGCAGCACTGAGCAAGAGCAAGGGGAGGGCAAATAGTTGAAGAAAAGAACAAAGGGAATGAGTGAGTAAGTAGTTAGGAGGAAGGGATAACGGTTGCATTGTGCCAACGAGAGGATGGGATGATTGCATGTTATGTTTGTATTTTTTTTTTTGTTTTGCAATGCATAGGAACGGGTTTCTGGGCCCCCCGACGTGAAGATGGGCGGTGGATAGAGATATTTTGCGATACGATCACTAACTCTCTTTAGTTGGTCCAATGTATTGTAGTTTACATCTAAACATGTAATTGAATAAACACAATTTTCTATCATTGGGGTAGTCTTTGCATGCTTTACTAAATTTGCTTTTGTCTTTATATGGGAAGGGATGGGTTGGGAAGGATTTTGAAACTCAATGAAGCGTGCGCAGATGATTTTCTCCCATTTCGTCAATACAGCTTCTGTTTTGACTAAATAAATAAATATTTTTATTAAGTCATTCCATAACTCTTTCAAAAATAGCCAGTTTTTTATTTATACTGTTAATAAATGGTAAATTAAATTAATTTTAACTTTGAGTTCATTTTCATTATTAAAGTTGCATGATTGAGTTTTTGATGTTATTTTATTACATAAAACGTAGGCGGCGCGACCGTAGCGCTCATGCAGCGTTTGTAGCTACTCTGGCTTGGGTGCGGTGTTTCGTGGTACCCGTGTGGATCAAAGCTACCAATGTTTCGTTTTAATTAGAATGACATTCATATAGTTTCGAGATTATTTTATTAAGAAATGAATTTTGTAGAAAGTTATAGTATTGTAGTATGAGTCGACATTGTGCCTCCTTGCACAGTGATTGTATTTTAAGTACATTTTTGAGATCGTTTTTGAAATAGGTTCCTGGAATTGTGCCGAACGAAGAATTTGTGGGTGCCATTGCTGCACGGCGCTCCAGCCTTCATTTCGGAGGAGTCCTGCCAGAGATTGCTGAAGCTGTGCTTGAGCGGGGATGCCAATGCTGAAGGGGCGGCGACGAAGGCAAGCGCGCCCGGGACGGCCCTCGACCGCCCCCGGCGGAAATACGAGACTCCTCAGCAACGGACTTCGAGCTCTCGGGCTCGGGCCGAGTCACAGTGTGTTTTGCGATTTTCTGAGCCTCAGTGCGAAGTGTACGTGCTCCTCGCTGGACCCGGGTTAAGTGACGTTCCTTTCCGGGGGCAAATGGCGACGACCGGGCCCGCAGGCGTTCCGGCGCGATGGTGCGCAGGAGGATTGTCTCTTCCACGGGAGGCTTGACCGCGCCGCCGTTTGTGACATCTTGGTACCACCCCGTCCACGTCGGCCCGGGGTGGGCGGCGGAGAACAAACCGGCCTGCTAAAGTGAGACGGGCCCGGGCCTACCCCGACTCCTGAGGAAGCCGGAAGGGCTCCTGGCCCAAATGGACAAGGGCTAGAGGAAAGATGCCATGAGGGCCATCAGCCTCCCTCAAAAAGGAATTGACGGGGTAGCAACTGCTGCTAAAGGACCAGAAGACGATCAAAACTTGGCTGCGAAAGCGAGACTCTACGCAGACCAAAAAACGGGGTCTTGACTTATTCCAGGGGTAATGAGGTAAACAGAGTTCAAGACCCCAAATTGTGACGACTATTGAGGTAGGTGGAGCGCAGTTGCGTCTCTCGCCAGGCCTTACAAGAAATGGCCCAACACAGGCCTGCGCCATGGAAAAAAGCCGTCACCCGGGGGTGCAGGCGGCCGAGAAAGTGGCGCCTCATCGCAGGCCCACAAACCTACGCCGCGAGGGGGGCGGCTCTTAAAGCGCCCAACGGCGTGAAATCATCAAAGGAAAAAACCAACCGCTCCAAGCCCGCACAACAAAACTGTTGTTATAAAGGCGAAAGAGGAAAGCTTTCCGCGCAAAGCCGACGCGGAACAGACTGTAAAAGCTCGCACAAGGGACAAACGTCAGTCCTACTGACGTCATTCAACAAAAGTTATATTTCGTGAACGTGGCTACCCCTGAGGGGGTCCAAAAATTTAAAAAAATGTGTAGGGAAGTCCAAAAAGCACAGGTGCAGAGCGGGGATTAAAATGGCCGAAACTCGTGGGGCACGGTACCTACAGACAAAAATGAGGAGGAGCTACTCCAGAAATCAATGAGAACACTTTGATGAAGCGCTTGAAAGAAAAAAACTGAAGTTATTCCCGGATGGGGGGTGAAGGGCGGGCGATCGCACCGGGTTAGTGCTCCCGGTCTCCCGGGGTCTGGCGTGCTGCACGGGCCCAAGGTACTCTTCCCAAACTGGGGGGCATACAACGCGGAAATAGTGTCCCAACAAAATGCTTCGGTGACGCGTTTGGGCATCTCAGAGGGACTGTAGAAACGAGCGGCATGCCCTGCAGGCACCAATGAGGCGAATGATTCAGAATGAGGAACCAAAATGCGTAAATTGTGTCGGGCAAAACGAGGAGACGCAAAACATGATGCGAACAGTCCCAAGTGCCCAGTACGTCCGAGCCGTGGAGGCTGGCTGCGCACCGACTATGGCAATTAAAATCCTCAGATAAATGCCAGGAGATCGCGCGCGGGTATGGCGAAATCTAAAGGATGAAATCTGAGGCACCTCCCGACGGTGCTTCTCCAGGAGCCCTCACGGTGAACAGCCGGGTGCAGGGATCTCATCCCTTCAGGTTATGCAATCAGGCGATTTTCCTGGCCTACCACCCCTTAACAGGACGGACCACTCCAGAGACATGATCAATACTAAATTCAGGTGGGCGGCGCCGCTGGGCGATGTTCGCTGAGATTGCACCCGCATGATCCGGCGGGAAAAGACTGGGAGGAAGCAGATGGGATGAAAGGTCCGACGACTCCGAGGCGATTATCGGGCAGCAAAGGGGAGCATCCCATGGCCCGCCTCGCAGAAAAAAGACCGTGCCCTGGTGGGGGAGCTCACGGCGCTTGTGGTCAAGAGACGTGCCCGGAAAATCCACTAAAGATGCAGGAGGAGGGTCTCCGGAGACGGAGACTCCTGGCGCGACTATAATGCAGCCAGAAGAAACTAGAAAAGGCTATAGTCCTAAAAAACGCAGTCATGGGAAGAATAGTGAAGGTCACTGAGGGACACCTGGGGCATTCCTTACAGGGTAGCCTCCGGGAAAAGAAAATGGCCTATCGGCTATCCCAAAGGATCGGGACACCGGGGACGTGGGAGGAACCGCCGGGGGGCTTATGGGCGACCTGCTCCGCCGGACACTCTTGATAGGAGGTGAACACCACTCAAGCTAAGGAAAGAATGGAAGACCTGCACGAGGAACCGAGGTTCAGCTTCAACGAACTGGGGAATGCGGTGGCGACGCTCCCAAAACAGGCAAGGCTCCGGCGTGGACGCGAGTCCACCGGAAATGCTCAAACATACTACCCAATTAGATAGGAACTACTAGAACTTTCACAATCCTGTCTTCAGGTTCTTTCCAGGGCTTGGAAGGTCTGGATTGTGTTGTGAGGAAAGACGACAGAGGACTAGACGAGGCAAGGCTTACAGACCAATTGCCTCTCCCGTCCCGGGTAAAACACTGGACAAGCTGCAGATGGGTAGGAAAATTGTCGAGATGGGGACCTAAACCTGTCTCTATGGGTTCCCCGCATTGCTCACTGAGGACGCGGTTAATGCCTTGTTAAAGCGCCTCGGAAACAAAACAAATACTATAGCTACATTTCTGGACATAGCTGGCGTTTGACAACGCGTGGTGGCCGTACATCTTTGCCCAGCTCAGGAGATGGAGTGGGTAAGGAATTGTACAACCTCTATAGAAGCTTTTTTTCGGATTGAGTTGCCGTGCTTGCTAGTGCGGGCGACGAGGTACGACACAATCTACAAGGTTGCCACGGGGTCCCAAATCGGGCCCCTTCTTGGAACCTGATATTAAACCCCCCCTCGGCAGCTGCCGAAGGATAACGTTCTTGCACGCGGACGATCTGGTGATTGTATCCGGGGCACTCACGAAGAACTGGAAACCGGGCCGAGGCTGCACTAAAAGTGGTTGAAGATGGGGCATGGAATCAAAACTCAAAATTGCGGCGGCTAAGTCAGCCAATATGTAATAACGAGCCACGTACGGACCGCCCCGGCGTGTCCAAGTATTACAAAGGAGGCCCGCGTGAAATACCAGGGGTGGCTAACCACGGTTGAGAGACACACTTCAGGTGGTTCTGGACTCTGCATTGACTTTTGTAATGCCAAAACGTCGTGCAGAGCCAGGGACCTTTATAAACTGCGCAGAGTTTCAGGCGCGCGGGGCATTACCCGTCCGCCCTCAATGGGATACATGGTGCGTTCATCCCCATTATCATGTCTGCGTCGGGATAGGCTGCCGAGCCACACCACGCACATAAAACGAGAACTTGGCAAGGCTCACGGTAGCCCTGGTAAATTACCAGGGCCTACAGGACATCAATACGGCTGGCCTCCAAGTTATCTCGGACTGCCCTTGATCTCATGGCGGCCGGACTGCACAGATATTTTATTCCCAAAAGGGATAAACGAGATCCCAAAATTTAAGGACAGACCTTCTCCTAGAGGGGCCAGCGGGCTCACGGCGGGCTTCTCCTGAGATGGGAAAGGCGCTGGGACTCCTGTTCCCAGGCGGCCATAACCAAACTCTTCATTCCCGGGTGTCCCAGCGAAAAGACCGCACTTTCACCAGGGCCTCAACTCAAGGGTGCTCCTGGGGCATGGCCGTTCAAGGCGCAGCTTCATCGGGTGGGCCTGGCAATCCTCACGCTGCGTCTGTGCGGGAGGAGATAGCGATCACCTACTCTTCGATTGCCGCTGGGCGTCGAAGCGTGGGTTGAATCGTATATTGGATACGGACTGAATGGGACTTGGTGATCTCAACTATTCATCAGGAACAATTGGACGTACACACTTCTCGCATCACTTGCAAACGCCAGTAAATTATAAACATATACGCAAACTCTCACAAGACGGGCAAGACTCAAGATAACGACAAAGGCAGTGGTTTCGTTAGGTGGTGGATCCCCGGGGCCACGCCCAGAAAATGGTAACGAGCTGCGGGAAAAAACGCTTGGCTAAGAGGTGGGCTTGGCCAGCTTGTCCTCCCAATTAGCGGCCCAGGCGGAGGCAACCCTGTAGTGGAACAGCACGGGGCCGTGTGGACGAGTCGGCTCGCTCTGGGGCGGTGGACCTCCATCTGAAACTGGTGGTGCCGCCCCTTTTGGACCTGCGTTGCAGCGCTATCAACCAGGAGGGTTGTTGACACCTCGGCTGCCGTTGGGAAATTTTCGTCGGGGACCACCGCGCCCAAAGGGAGCTATCGGGATCCCCTGATAAGACAACTCGATATAGACATTTGGGAGCGGGAACACCATGGATGGTTGCCGTGGGGAGGCCGGTGGACAAGTCAGGTCGCTCTGGGGGGGTGGTACCCTCCATCTGAAACTGGTGGGTGCTGCCAGCCCTTTAATTGGACCCGCGTTGCGGCTTTGCATCAACCAGGCCAGGCTTTGACACCTACGGCTGCCACTGAGAATTCGTCGGGGACCACCGCGCGAGGCAGCTATCGGGGATCCCCTGATAAGCAACTCGATATAGACATTTGGAGCAGGAACACCTGGATGGTTGCCGTGGGGCAGGCCGGGTGGACAAGTCAGGTCGCTCTGGGCGGTGGTACACCTCCATCTGAAACTGGTGGTCGCCCCCTTTAGTGGACCTGCGTTGCAGCTTTGCTATCAACCAGGCCAAGGCTTTTTACACCTACGGCTGCCGTTGAGAAGTCTCTGCTCGGGACCACCGCGCCCAAGGCGTATCCGGATCCCCGATAGACAACTCGATATAGACATTTGCGGCAGGGAACACCATGGATGTTGCCGTGGGGCAGGCCGGTGGACAAGTCGGGGCGCTCTGGGGCGGTGGTACACCTCCATCTGAAACTGGTGGGTGCTGCCCAGCCCCTTTTGTGGACCTGCGTTGCGGGGCTATCAACCAGGCAAAGGCTTTGTGAACCTACCGGCTGCCCTTGAGAAGTCTCTCGTCGGGGACCACCGCGCCCAAGGCGGGTATCGGGATCCCTGATAAGACAACTCGATATAGACATTTTTGGGGGCGGAAAACCCATGGATGGTTGCCGTGGGCAGGCCGGGTGGACAAGTCGGGTCGCTCTGGGGCGGTGGTACACCCCCATCTGAAACGGTGGGTGCTGCCCAACCCTTTTTGGACCTGCGTTGCAGCTTTGCTATCAACCAGGCCAAAAGGGTGTTGACACCTACGGCTGCCATGAAGTCTCGTCGGGGACCCCGCGCCCGAGGCGCCATCGGGGATCCCCTGTAAGACAACTCGATATAACGTTTGGAGGGGAACACTGGATGGTCGCCCTGGGGGTGGGAGACCGGGTGGACAGTCAGGTCGCTCTGGGGCGGTGGTCACCTCCATCTGAAACTCGTGGGGGCTGTCCCCCCTTTAATTGGACCTGCGTTTTCAGCTTTGCTATCAACCAGACCGAGGCTTTGTTGACACCTGGCTGCCGTTGAGAAGTCTCTCGTCGGGGACCACCGCGCCGGGCGGGTATCGGGGATCCCCTGATGAAAAACTCGATATGACATTTGGAGGCAGGAACACCGGATGGTTGCCGTGGGGGCAGGCCGGTGGACAAGTCGGTCGCTCTGGGGCGGTGGTCACCTCCATCTGAAACTCGTGGGTGCTGTCCAGCCTTTGGTGGACCTGCCCTTGCAGCCGCTATCAACCCGACCAACTTTGTTGACACCTACGGCTGCCGTTGAATCCCCGTCGGGGGGCCACCCGCCCGAGGCGGCTGTCGGGACCCCCTCCGATTAAGACAACTCGATTTAGACATTTGGAGACCGGGAATCCCATGGATGGTCGCCGTGAGAGCGGGGTCAGCCCGGGTGGACAAGTCGGCTCGCGGGGCGGCAGTATACCCATCTGAAACTGGGGTGCTGCTACTTTAAACGACTTGCGTTGCAGCTTGCTATACCAGGTCGAGGCTGTTTGACACATTCGGCCCCCGGGCGCCCCACTCATGGGGAGCATCTATGGGGCAAGCTTTCCCCATCAAACGGGGCAATTACCGAATATGGCATCCCAATTTGGAGCGAGCCCGTCCCTATCACCCCCCGAACTCCAAAAGGAGTCTGCCACTTGGCAAACGGGGGCATTTGTACATGTAGTTAGCGCTAGTAATAAGATGTAAATAATTTAGATAGATAATCATATGTTTAATGGTAAAGGTCCAAAATTTGCTTTCTTTAAAACTTTCTCATAAAGATCCATTTTTTATATTCCTTTTTAGAAGTGTAGGCATTAATTGGTAAGAGGAAAATGCAGGTTAGCTTTGTAAAACTTGTAATGTAAAAAAGATAGGAAAACTATTTGAATTTAGTAATGTAAACTGGTGTAATTAGGTGGAGGTTCATGATGACATGGAGTAATAGATTTATGAACAACTTGTTGTAAACATCAAAGCATACCCCAAATAGCGACTGTAAGGTGAAAGGAGGCGGATAGGGGCGAAAGCCTAGGTGCTGCCTCCCTTTCTCACCAGCTTGTTGCCACTCCAAACCACCTTTGTAGCAAAGATATTTTAAATAATAACAATATAATAATAATATAATAATCTCCGAGGCTCTCCCTTGTGGGCTTGGTGTACTAGTCATGACCTCAAATAGGGGTGTTAGACACTGCGGATCGACCAATTCAAGGCGATTCAGGGCCCAAAGGGGGAGTGCTCTTGGGACCCTCCCAAAACCCATGATAGCTCCAGAGCGATAACCTCCGGCGGAGAGGGGGGAAGCCACGCCTCGGTGCGAACCCGAAAAACCCGCGAAGAAATTCTGGGCGATAAGGGCGACGAGCGCCTGGGATCTCGGGGCCGTCTAGCCGACGCCCAAACCCAAGGAAGGGAACGTCTTTCTCCTCCGACGGAAGGCAGAAATGGCGTACGGTGAGACGGAAGAAGGCGGAAGCAAAGCTGCTGGCCTGAAAAAAACGCCACCCTCGCCCCGGGCAGGGCGACGTGTAAAGGGTCCGGTAAACCGGTTCCCAAACCCGGCCAATAGGCGGTATAGGCCGCGCCTGCCCTCGGGGCCCGGCCGCGCGAGCGCGATCGTGGCCGGAGGAGAGCGCAACGGACCAGTTCCTGGTGGGGCGACTGGAGCGTACATCCCGCGACGGTCGCCAGAATCCGGGGCGACCAGGAAACGGCAAAGCCGTGGGCACGCGGCCGGTGAAGCTGAAAAAATCTAACAACCAAGTAAGCCCACGCCCGCCCCACACAAACAGACGGTAGTCTGCCGGACGGTCCGTTCCCGCCCGAGGCGACAAACCAGGCTGTCAATGGGAAGGAGAAACCTTCGGTCGCCGCTAAGGCACCGAAGAAGACGCTCCCCTTTAAAGGCCAGAACTCCTCATGGAAGAGGAGCAGGGCCCTCGCAGAAAGGGATAAGACAGTCCCTTCTTATAGAACAGGAGGTCCGGCGGCAGCTGGACCAGATCCTGCGGAAGGAGTACCCGCAAATTAACTTTGAATCTGCGGGCTCGGTGAGAGGACTCATCACCTCTCAACCGGAGCTCGACGACCTGCTTGTCCCACCCTAACCGAGGTCGAGGCCAGGGAGATCGTTCGCGAGGGGGTCCCTCGGGCCAAGGCCGTGACCCAGAATGGCGCTGACGCACCCCGTAAAAAGGGCGCCGAGCCAACGCTTCCCATGTCGAAGGCGCTTATGGTGAAACCACCCTCCAAGACGGGCACGGAAACCTATGCGTCTAAGATTTCCAGGGCAAAGAGCAAGAGAGCGGCCCTGTCGGGACCGTGGAACGAACTCAGCCTCTTACCTCCCAGGCGCAGCTATCGGTGGGACGGTCCGATCGGGGCCCCCCCGAACTGAGCGTCTCCTCTGCGCAAGGTCAAACGACTCCTTGCGGCCCCTAAACAGACCACAGCCCAGCTCCAAAAGCCTCAGACGGCCCGAAAGGGCAAGAAGAGACCGAAAGGCAAAGCGCCCTCCGACTGAGTCCGTTGACGCCCCCCGATCGCGGGAGAGAGCAGAGGAGCAGCCGCGAGGAGATCCCGTCGTGATGGCTCCCGCTGAAGCGCTAAAGAGCGCCAAGGGAGCTACGACTAACCCCAATCAGGTCATAAAGGATAATTTGGGGAAGAAAGCAACCCGGCACTTTCGGAAGCGGAGCGACCACCTCCGCGCTGCAGGTTCCCAGATAACGCTATGGGTCACTGGAACGGTGCAAGGACGCTTCAGCCCTATATGCGGGGTGACCTTCTCGCCGATGAACGCACCTGCGTTGGCGCGGCCTTCGGGAGTCTACGCGACGCGATTGTGGGCCTTACGGCTTCTGTTGCGACGCAGTGCTCCCTTGTGGGCTACGTGAGGCGGGGGCTGGCAGGAGCGGTACAGGGAAAACCCTAGGGACGGGCCCGGGCGAGGCGGTTACAGCCGCAGTAGCCAGCAAAGGAGGGCGAAATCGCGGCCGAAGGCGACCACCCTTCGGCGGCGTGGCAAGGCCGTGACGGAGCCAATCCGGGAGGTGGTGAAGGAAGTCGCCGCCCTTGCGAAACCGATGCGGGAGGCCGCTCGGTAAAGCCGAGGCAAGCCTCGGAACTTTGCCGCGGTGCCAGTCGAAAGGCCCACCCACCGCGAAGCGTTACTTCCCGAGGACTCGGCCCAAGACTCCAGGCTCCGCGCCCCGTAGGTCGCCATTCACGGTGGCCGTCAGGGCGAAGTTCCTGGCAGCCATGATGAAGCTGCTCCAGGGCAAAGGCGCCAGGGTGCATGGCACCGGGTTCGCGCCCGGGCCCGGCGTGTTGTACATGGACGCGGCTCAGAAGGGTAAAATATAATCGAAGAGACCGTTCGTGGGAGCGGCTCTTTCGAGCTCGGGGACACTCCCAGGAAGATGGCGCCACGTATTGTCATACACGGCATATCGAGAGCCACCGCCGAAAAAGACTTTATGGCCGAAGTCATTAAACAACCTTCCCCGCAGACATGCGCATCAGGGCCGAGGAATTCAAGGTGCTCCCTTTCCCCCTTGGAAGAAAAATAGACCCAAACCTAGCGGTAGCTGGGGGTGCGTCTCGCCTCGCGTCTAGGGGTTTAAGCGGTGAGAGCAGTATTGCGTATCTCCGTTCTTACCTGTCGAGACACCGAACCCCACACGGTGCTTCGTGCTATAAATATGGGCCCTCAAGGCGTCCTGCAAAGCGGGAAAAGGCCACCTGTGGACACTGTGCGGAAGCGCATTCCGACGGCACGCCTGCGATGTGCAGGCGTCCGAAAGCCCCAAAATTCAAAGGGGCCCCCTGCCGGACGACCACAGTGTCAAGTCCGGGGTGTCCCAAATTTAAGAAGCGTTGGAGATGGAGCTAGCCAGAACGGACTATGGAAATTAAAATCCTGCAGGTAAACTGCTGCCACTCCAGGGCGGCCATGGCCACTCTGGAGCGAGGGTATCTCCGAACATCTGGGCCCGACGTCGTGCGATCTCCAGGCCTTATACGGTCGGGGCCACGTCGCCGGATAACTAAGACCATACGTTGCGTCGAGGCGAAAAGGGGAGGAGCAGTTCGGGCAGCAATGCTCGTTGTGGATCCCTCTTGCTCCATTCTCTACCACGAGCACCCGTCGAACCGTGACGTGGTAGTAACGGAAATGTCGGCGGGGGCGGGCGGCGGTGCGTCTTCGTCTCCGCATACTGGTCCCCTGCGGAACCCTTGGATCGGAAGCTTGAGCATCTAGACCGTATCCTTCAAGTCCTGAACAGGCGGCTTCCTACTATCCTAGGCATCGATACGAACTCCCACTCCGTGGAATGGCACTCCTCGGAGACCTGCCCACGGGGAGAGGAGATAGAGCTCGTAATGGCCCGACATGGCCTTTACGTTCCGAACGTGCAGTCGGAACACACTACCTTCTTCCGACGACTAGGAGAACGGAGCGGGAGACGAACATAGATGTTACTTTCTTCAATCAAAAGTGCATCAACGGGGTAAGGGACTGGAGGGTAGTTCCAAGCCTCATAGCGAGCGATCACAACGCTATCTGTTTTACCGTCGCCCTGGGTCGCAGCGGCCCTAACGGACGAGACTCTGAGACCAGCGCCCAGGCGGCCGAATCGGATTGCAGATTCCGGCTGCCGAGAGCCAACTGGGCTAAATTCAAAAGAAGTGTTGAACTTGCGATGGACAAGGTACGCCCCACATGGGGTAACCTAGAGCTGCAGCAGAAAGTCAACGCTCTCTCGAACGTAATAGCTAGCGCCGCGAAGGAGTCGATCCCTCATCGGCCCCCAACACGGCCAAAGGCTGCATCATGATGGACACACGATCTTACCATTCTCGCCCGAACAGCCAGGGCGGCCCGCAACAGGTTCCATAGGCAGCGAAGACGCGGGGATGGCGACACTTCGCTCTGTCTTGGTGCGTACCACAAGCTGCGCAACAGACTAGCAAAGTGTATACGAGAGCGGAAAAGGGCCTCCTGGGAGCGGTTCGTGGCCTCGACCACGGAACGTGACCCCTGGGGGTTACCGTACAAGATCTCGGCAGGGAAACGACGAGTTCCGGAGTACCTGTCGGCTATAAGATCAGACGCCGGGCGTACCTCACGTGGGAGGACACTCGCGGGAACGCTGCAGGCGCTACGTTTCCGACGATGTCTCTAACGAGACGGAGGAACAGTGAGATGTGCGGGCCTCGGCTCTTTTGCCGTCGTCCGCCTCGGATAGCCGTCCTTTCCATATGGGAGAGCTCGAGGAGGCTGTCGCATCTCTTCGCCAACGCAAGGCTCCCGGGGAAGATAACATCCACCCCGAGATGCTTCAACACGCCTCTACCCCTATTAAGGGAGGAGCTGCTGGATCTTTATAACGAGTGCCTAGCGGCCGGGGTTTTCCCGGACCCCTGGAAGAGGTCGCGTGTGGTCTTGCTTCGCAAGAAGAACGACAGAGCTGGCGACGATCCAAGGGCCTACAGGCCGATCTGTTTACTCTCGGTCCTCGGGAATGTGCTCGATAAACTGGCGATTCAACGTGTCAGCGGGCACATTAACGAACGAGGCGGACTGGCCACTTGTCAGTACGGATTCCGTGCCGGGCGTTCCACTGAGGATGCAGTAAATCATTTGCGTGCTACCCTCAGGGCGTCTACGCGAGAGAAGTACACAGTGGTCTTGTTCCTAGACATAGCAGGCGCCTTCGATAATGCGTGGTGGCCTATGATACTCTCGGAACTCCGAAGGAGATGGTGCGTTCCCAATAACATCTTAAGCCTGTACAAGAGCTTTTTCCGTAACCGGATAGCCGGTATACGGCAAGGCAATCAAGAGGCCTCCATAGATCTCTCGAAAGGCTGTCCTCAGGGGTCCAACTCGGGCCGCGTATTCTGGAACGTCCTCTTCGACGGACTACTTGTTCTTCTGGAACAGGGTGACTGGGAGCCCATAGCGTATGCCGACGATCTGGCAATAGTAGTAAGAGCGGACTCGAGAGCTAAATTAGAACACGAAGCAAGTCGCGCCCTGGAGGTTGTTTCGGAATGGTGCGTTAGTGTAAAACTCCGGCTTGCACCGGACAAAACCACGATGCTGCTCATGAAGAACCACTTTCGGGGCGCGCCCGGGCGCACCTTTCTTAGCGAAGGAAGGCCCCCCCCTGGTGCGGCTGAATGGAGTGAGTATTAAGTGTATTAAAACTCGTCTACCTGGGTGTAACCCTAGATGCCAATCTCTCGTTCGTGGCCCACGTAAAAGCTGTTAGCGAGAAAGCTAAGTCGCTATTCTTCAAACTCCGTCGTTTCGACGGGGAGCGAGGGATAGTTGACAAATCCGCAATGCGGATAATTTATAGCGGTGCCTTTCTCCCCATCATGCTGTACTGTGCATCGGCGTGGGTTCACGCTGCCCACACCGCGCACGTGCGGCGTGAAATAGGTAAGGCCCAGCGCGTTGCGCTTGTCTCTGTGACGGGCGCCTATCGCACCGCGGCTAGCAGTGGGCTCCAGGTCATAGCTGGCTTTATGCCTCTTGACCTGCTTGCCAACTTCTGGGCAGCGAGGTACGCCCTACGAAAGGGCCATACCTCGTGTTACATTAACGGGGTGGTAAGACCTCTGAGAGAAACCGACACTGCGCTAACGGTGAAGGCTGAGTTGCGCGAAATCTGGTGAGAGCGCTGGCGCGAGGAGGCCACGGGCCGAACTGTGTTCAGGTTCCTTCCGGATGCAGCATACGCCTGCAGACCCGGAAAGTGCAAGTTCTCAAGAGAACTAATTTTAATAATGACAGGGCATGGGCCCTTTAATGTCAAACTCCATTCGCTCTGGCTGGTGGACTCACCCGTGTGCGTGTGTGTGGCGAACCGAAAACGGCGATGCACCTCCTCGTAGAGTGTCCTCAGTGGAGTTCCCTCCGACTCCGTCTGGAAACCAGCTTAGGGATGACCTTAACCGGTGAGCGGCTACATGCCGCAATAGACGGCCCCTCGCCGAGAGCTTTTCTAGAGGTTCTCGCTCAAGCAATTGTGCGGAACCGAACCGTAAGCTATCTTGTAAATCGGCGGGCTCGTCTCAGAACGACACGGGCCAAAGCGATCGCCGGAGGGGGCTCTCGGCCAATGCTTTTTCCTCCCTCACAGCAACAGCGAGATCTCCCCTTCGGCTACGCGGATACGAACTGGGAGTCACTAGGTAGTAGCCACCCGGCTCCACGTGCCTAGGGACGGTAACGGTGTGAGAACGGCCACCGGCAAAGAGGTGGACACAAAAGATCGATCATTGAGAGCCTACACCCGAGGCGCAATCCTCGGGTGGTCGGATGTTGGCCGGCCGCAAGGGCGGCCATAAGACGGGGACTCAAAGACCGTTCTATAAGCAAAACTAGTTTTAAGTCTCTAGATTAAGAATGATATATTATAAGAATGTGAATATATAAGTAAGACGCCTATTAAGCGGAAGCTGAGTGTATAGAGGCTAAAGCCCAAGGTGCCCTCAGTGGAAGCGACTAGCATACAAAGTAAGAATAAAGATCCCTCCCACATTCTCCAAGAGCTCGGTCCGAGTGCCACAGTGTGTCTAGCGAATATTTGAGCCCCTGTGCGAATTGTACGTGCTCCTCGATTGGACCCGGGTTAAGTGACGTTCCTTTCCCGGGGACAAAAATGGCGACGACCGGGCCCGCTGAGCGCCCCAATGCGAATTCGCATCGAAGGAGAACAGACTCTACAGATAGTGAGATGTACCCGGCGCCGCCGGTACTAGCTAAGCAACTTGGTGCCACCCCCGTTCACGTCGGCTCGGGCTGGGCGGTCGGAGAGCAGCACCCCGGCCGGCTGAGAGGTGAGACAGCCAGGGCCCTTCCCCCGACTCCCGAGGAGGAAGTGGTATGGAGCTCCTGGCCAGATCGATAAGGGACTGGAGGGGATGATGGCCATGAGGCCGTCATCAACCCTCAAGAAGGAAATGACAGCACAGCAATTGATGCTTAAAGATCTCAAAAGAACTATAAATAAAGTGGCTGCGAAAGCTCGACTCTACGCAGACCAGGAAAAGAGTATGGACCTCATTCAGGAGGCAATCGAGGTGAACCAAGAGTTCACAAAAACCCAGATCATGACGAAAATCGAAGAAACGGTGAAGCGCACAGTTGCGCCTCTGCGTCAGGCCCTCGAAGAGATGGCTCAAGCACAGGCCTGTGCAATGGAAAAGAACGTCACCCCGGTGGTGCAGGAAGCATAGAAGGTGGCGGCATCCTGCGCAGGCAGACAGACCTATGCCGCGAGGCCGAGCAAAATAATTAAGAGAATGAAACCGCAAGCAGTAGCTAGTCCGTACAACATTGTTGTAATCAAGGCAAAAGAGGGAAAAACGATCCGCGGCAAAACTGAGGCGGAACAAGAAATGCAGAAGTTAGCACAGGGAGAGACTGTCCGCGTTCTACGGACATCGTACAGCAGTGGTTTGTACTTCGTCAATGTGGCAACACCTAAGGGAGTCACAAAGTTCAAGAAATGTGTGGAGAAATCCAAAATTGTCCAAGTACACGAGAGGCAGTTAAAATGGCCCAAGCACGTGCTACACGGGATCCCCACGCACAAACCCCCAGCGAGTGGTCCCCTAACAGGACCACTTTAATCCCAAAAGAAGGTAAGGACCCGTCACGTGCCGCCAATTACCGGCCTATCACAATTTCATCGGTGATAGCGGGGGCCTTCTGGGGACTCATGGAGAGGCGGTTGTGAGACCAAATCTCATTGAACACAAGACAGAAAGGATTTGTGTCTGAGCCCAGCTGCTTCGAGAATGTCCAAATTCTTCATGAGGTAGTCAGGGCGATGAAGAAACGACATGGGTGGAGTGTGTGTCCAGTTGGATGTGGCGAAAGCCTTCGAAACCGTCCCTCATGAAGCTGTCGCATGGGCCCTAGAAAGCAAAGAAGCGCCGCCGGCTTTTGTACGGCTCGTGATGGATTCTTACCAGAATGGACACTCTTCAATCTCCCACCCTGACGGAGACATTGATATCCGCCTCCGTCGGGGTGTCAAACAAGGCGATCCGCTCTCTCCTCTTCTCTTTAACCTAGTCATGGACCAGTTACTTCGGCGTCTCGAAGCCCAACCGGGACTCGAGGTGACTGGCCAAGATCTCGGCGCTTTGGCATTCGCCGACGACCTGACGAGCGTCTTGCGGGCTCCCGCCGAAGACCAAGATAAGTTCCGCATCACGGAGACTTGCCTCAGAGCCCTTGGCATGGAAGTAGCGGCCTCTAAGAGCGTCGCCTTTCAAATAATGGCAGCCCACAGATCCTGGGCCATACTCGACCCCAACGTGCATGTCTTTAACGGGGCAATCCCGGGTCTCCGCAGTGATCAATCGCTGCGTTACCTGGGAATTAGCTATTCGCCTTTGCGGGGCTTTGGCGCTCTTGACCTGCCAGCGAGCTTCCAGGAAGCGTTGGGTCGGGTCCAGAGAGCAGCTCTGAAGCCCTACCAGAAGCTGCATCTGTGGCAGGCCTATATCCAGCCGCACTACTTGCATCAACTTGCACTCGCAATGCCAGCACGAGGTGCACTCGAGCGTCTGGACGTTGCTCTTCGCCTAGCGATAAGACATTTTCAACCTCCCACGATGCATCACCGACTGCGTGGTGCATTGCGATGGCGGCCTTGGGCTCCAGAGGCTCTCGCAGCTGGTGCCACGGGTGGCTCTCGCGTTGGGCTGCAAGATGGCGCGCTCAGAGGACTCCTTCTGCGGGGACATCACCCGGTGTCCAGACACGGAATCCCGCCTGAAACGGGTTGCCGCCGCCTCCCGCGGCCGTGTACCCAAGAAGATGGGGTGTCACTCAAGAAACGACAGCTTAAGGCCGAGTTCCAGCGATGGATTCACCTAAGCTGTCAAGGAAAGGCAGCCTTAGCACTCGCTGACGACCCGGTGGGCAATGCATTCTTCGCAAATCCCACCTTGTTGAAGCCGTGTCGCTTCGTGACAGCCCTCCAACTCCGCACCGACACCGCGGGGAACCGAACTTCGCTACACAGGGCCATCCCGCAGAAGGACATCACCTGCAGAAGATGCCATGCTGTTCCCGAGACGCTGGGGCACATGTTGGGCATTGGGCCGGCCAAGGCGGTGCGCATCAACCGGCACGAGGAAATCAAAGACTTCGTCGAGGCGCGCCTCTTGGAGCAACGGGGGACAACGGTATCGACCGAAGTCTCTCTCGGTCTCCCTGACGGGTCCCGACCTCATCGTGCTGAATGAGGGAGGGGCCTTTGTGGTCGACATGACTGTCCGCCACGAGGGTGGGAATGGGCTCGAAAGGGGGCCGCGGAGATCAGGAAGTACCGTCCTGCTCCCCCGGTCGCGGCGCAGCTTTTGAAGACGGACAGCGCCAGCGTGCTCCCTATCGTCGTGGGCGACACGGGAGCCATGCCCATGCAGACCATCTCGGCGCTCCGGCAACTCGGCATCGCGTCAGACATGGACATGCGGACGATCTCTCTCGTGGCTCTCCGGTCCTCGATTGAGATCTACCACATGTTCATGGACTACGATGGTGTCGGGTAAGAACAGCAACGGGCCAACTTGTACATAGCGTTCCCACACTATCCACCTATCAGCTTTCGACTTCTACTATCCACTAGTTTTCAACTTCCCCCTTTGTACAATGATAGCTCCCATGGTAGGTGGCAATACATGTCATGGGATGCGAGTCTTGTGGTAACGCAAGGCGGCGGGTGGCCGAGTACTCCAAGTGTTAGGCCTGTGGGGCACCTGCGCGTGGTTTTCCTTGGGGGCTCCTCAAACCGCCAAGACCTCTCCAGCGTCGCTGGCCCGCTTCCTAATTCTTCGAAGTCCGCTGCCTCGGCAGCGGGTTGGCTGATGTGGATTCTTTTGGGAGCGGGAATCTCGTTACCCATGCGTGGAATAATTGTGCTACACGCTGGGCTAATTAGGATTTTGCACTACGGAACCCCGCCGTTACTGGGGGAAATGCGCTTCGGCGTAGAGAATAGCCAAATGCCTCGTCATCCAATTAGTGACGCGCATGAATGGATTAACGCGATTCCTTCTGTCTCTATCTACTGGCCCGAGTGCCACAGTGTGTTTAGCCATTATCCGAGCCTTAGTGCGAATTGTGCGAGCTCCACTATTGGACCCGGGCCCGCTGAGCGCGCCTATGCGACTTTGCGGCGAAGGATTGTGTCTAGCGAAAGCGAGATCGACCCGGCGCCGACGGTACCGGCGATACAACGTGGTGCCCCCGTCCACGTCGGCCGGGCTGGGCGGCCGGACAATGCATGGGGCCTTTCCCAACCAGGAGATGGCGAGTGGGCAAGGAATAGTAGAAACTATACAGCAGTTTCCTAACGGACCGAGTCGCCCTCATAGCTAGTGCTGGGGACGAAGTCCGGCACGAGCTCACAAAAGGTTGCCCACAGGGGTCCAAGTCGGGCCTCTTCCTGTGGAACCTGGGCCTCAACTCACCCAGATGCTCCTGGGGCATGGCCCGTTCAAGGCGCAGTTGCATCGGCTGGGCCTGGCGGATACCTCCCGCTGCGTCTGTGAGGAGGAGGAAACACCGATTCACCTACTCTGCGACTGCGCGCAATGGGCGTCGAAGCGTAGGTACATAGAATCGCACATTGAGTACAGGCTGAACGAGGATTTGAGTAACCTCAAATTGCTCATTAAAAGTAACTGGACGTATACACTTTTAGAATCACTAAAAGCGCCATTGTGAATCACAAACTTCTGCAGCAAACTTTCACACTTCGAGCGAGATTGTGAGGTAGTGGTTTCGCTGGATAGTCGATCCCACCCGGGTCCACGCCCCGAGGGGCGGTAACGAGCTGTAACTCACAGCCCGGCTAAGAGGTGGGCTAGGCCAGCTTGTCCCCCCCCGACCGGTCACCTGAAGGAACGGAGGCAACTCCGCGGTGCGCGACGGCTAACATAGCTGTGTGGACGAGTCGGCTCGCTGTGGGGCGGCGGTACACCATCATCTGAAACTGGTGGGTGCTGCCCATCCCCTTAATTGGACCTGCGTTGCAGCTTTGCTTTCAACCAGACCAAGGCTTTGTCGACACATTCGGTCGCCAGCGCCCCGGGGCAGACGCCCGCGGGACTAAGGCATCTCAAACAGAGGATACCCCGAATAAGAAAATCACATTGAACACGACGGAACGGGACACTCGCCGAATTGGTGAAGATCCCGGTGCCCCCCGGTAAATATCCCCCAGAGCTCCCATTGCGGAGATATTATTGAAGTTAAAATTAGTAAACTAATAAGTATGGTGGAGGTTCACTTGTGCAATAATTAAAGTTAGTAATAGAAATAGTAATGCACAACCTATCAATGCTCTAATCCTGGACTTAATCAATTCATTTCTTTTTAAAACCTGGTGATAGGAGTTTATTTGCTTTGTCTGTATGTTCACTTTGTTCCCTGTATTTAATGTATTTTAATTCAAATTAACAAGTATGTAGTAGGTAATGGGTATTAATTCGCTTAGTTCAAGTTGGTTATGTTCAACCTGGTGATAGGATTTCACAGTTCATATCCATGTAATTAACTAGCCACGGCAACCGCAGAATCACTCTCAATCAATTTAGCATATTTCACTTATTTTATTTTATATTATCTGGTGAAGGTTACGTAATACGTAAATATAATTGTATAATCCAATCATAGGAGTATTACATCTAGCTTAAAACAGAACCAACTACCATTGGAATACCCTACTGCGCATGTGAGGTGAAGGAGCGGTGGATAGGGGCGAAAGCCTAGGTTCCACCTCTCCCTCGCCAGCTAGACTGCCGCTAGCAGTCACCTGTAGTGAAATTTTACGAAATAAACAACACTCCGAGAGCTCGAAGGTGCACACGGAGGCTGGAGGGGCAAACGGTGGTCCGAGTGCCACCGTGTGTTTAGCTGTTTTTCCGAGCCTCAGTGTGAATTGTGCGAGCTCCTCGTTTGGACCCGGGCTAAGTGACGTTCCTTTCCCGGGGACAAAATGGCGACGACCGGGCCCGCTGAGCGCCCTCTAGCGAACTCGCATAGGCGAAGAATCGCATCTAGTGAAAGCGAGAATGCCCCGGCGCCGCCGGTACCAGCTAGACAACGTGATCCCCCCCGTCCACGTCGGCTCGGGCTGGGAGGCCGGAGAGCAGCACCCGGCCGGCAAGAGGTGAGACTGCCAAAGCCCTTCCCCCGACTCCTGAAGAGGAAGCCGGAATGGAGCTCCTGCCCCAGATAGAAAAGGGACTAAAGTAAATGTTGGCCATGAGGCCCTCATCCACCATGAAGGAAGAAGTTGTGGCATTGTAAGAGTGAGGCGCCGTGCCATAAATGCACGGGAGCCCACGAGGCAAAAGACTGGCAGTGAAGCACAGCAGTGTATAAATTGCACCAGAGCCAAACGAAGTAACACCAAACATGACGCGAACAGCCCCAGTACGTCAGAGCCGTGGAGGCCGAACTGGCGCGCACCGACTATGGAGCTCAACATCTTACAAATAAATGCCAGGAGATTGCGCGCGGGTATGGCGAGCATTGAAAGATTACTGAAGTCGGAAGCAGCAATCTGCGAGTTCGGTGAGAGGCTTCATCACCTCCCAACCTGAACTCGCCGCCCTGCTGAACCCTACTCTCGCCGAAGCTGAGGCCAAAGAGGCAGCCCGCAAGGGCGCCTCGGCGGCTAAGGCCTCAAACCGGAATGGCGCTGAAGTGCTCCGTAAAAAGGGCGCCGAGCCAAAACCTGTCCAGTCGAAGGCGCCGACGGCGCACGCGCCCTCCAAGAGTGCGGAAACCCACGCGCCGGAGAAATCCCTACCCAGGGCGGAGGGAAGCGACCTCTCACGAGGTCGTGGAACGAACTCCAAGCCCGTCCCTACCAACCCCCAACGTGGCTATCGGTGCAGATGTGGCCCTTCACGAGGCCGCAGAACCGAGCAAGTCTTCTCTCCCAGCGCCGCTGGGCGCTGTCGAGTCACCTCACAGGGACCCGAAACAGGACCTAGACCAAGCCCAGACGCCCCGCTAGGGCAAGAAGAAGCACAAGGGCAAAGGAAAGGCACCGCGCACCCCGGCTGAGTCCGTTGACGCCCCACAACCTCGGGTGGGGGCGGAGGAACAGTCGCCAGGGCTCCCTGTCGCGGTGGCCCCCGCCGAAGCGCCAACAAACGCTGAGGGGGCCGCGACCGCACCCACTCAGGTCATAAAGGGTAATTCGGGAAAGAAGGCGACCCGGCCCTTTCGGGAAGCCGACGACTCCACCTCCGTCCTGTCTGAGTTCCTGGCTAACGCGACGGGAGAACTGGAGGCACTCCAAGGGACGCTCCAGCCCTATCTGCGGGAGGACCTCACTGCGGAGGAACGTTCCTGCCTGAGCGCCGCTTTCGGGAGTCTGCGTGAGGCGATGACGGGTCTTCGGGCCTCAGTCGTGACTGCGTGAAGCGGAAGCTTGCCAAAGCGGTGCAAGAAGTTACGAGGTTAGCTATGTTTGAAATATAACAGTACGTATACGAGAAAGTAAAAAGGAAATTTGCCTTCGGTGAATTTTTGATGTGATCATTTATAATCTTTTAAAATCTTTTTTGATACCTGGACAGTCATTTTCCCTATAAGGTTTTTAGTAAAAAAGAATCAATAACCCCACCATTATTGTCGCCGTTACCAAGTAATTAAAGAAAACGTTTCTCTTTGGTTTATGTTTGTGCAAAAAAGGCTCACATTTATTAAATTTAAAAAGAACCTCCATATTTTCACTTTCATTGAGAGAACAACTGTTTGCCCTCTGGTAGTGAGGAAAGAAGAGATGATCTGAATGAAAATAATGTGAACATTCTTGACAATTTCATTCTTGTAATGTTTCAAATAGTGTATTGATTAGGTTGTACGTATACAACTTTACATTTTAATATATTATACTATTTGAATTACCGAAGCTAACCGCCTGGGCGCAAAAGCTGTACTTCTTACTATTTTCGGAAAATTTCATATTCGATAATAAAATCATTTTCAGATTGACATACAATAAATGTGTAATATAAATCTGTAATGTAGTGTAATGCAACTGTGTAATCTAAATCTTAAAAAATTGAAATTACTGATTTTTTTTATTTTGCGGAGATTATAATTCGTATATCACAATTTCAAAAGATTGAATCTTATCGATAATTTTAAAAATTACATGTTATTACATGATAATAAATGTATTTTAAATTAATATATTATAATATAATTATATATAATATATTATAATATATTTCTATTTATTTAGTAGAAAACAGTCAAAAACTGTATGTGACCTATGGGGGAAAAAATTATCTCCGCACGCTTTCTTGAGTTTCAGAATCCCTTCCCAACAATTTAACTATTAATAGTTGAAAGATTAATAATAATAATAATAATAATAAATAATAACAACAACAACAAATTTAAAAAAGCGAGGGATTAACATTTCAAAAACTAGATATTTTCGTTGCCAAATTATAGAAAACTTATTTTTAACGGTAAAGGAACAAACAGATTTGATTTTTCTGTATTGTTAACAAAATAGAAATTCACCCTAAGCTCTACTACCACTACAAGCAAAAGGAAAGCTTAACAAAACGTGCGCATAGTGAAGCTACATTTACGTCCAGAAGCAAATCAAGGGGCCATCTCAGCATTTGCTCAAAGGATCAGGGAAACTGGACAACAACCCGATCGAGATGGGGGTCATTGACCCGAAGGTACATTATTTGTTACAGGCATATTGAGTCTTTTTTTAAAATTATACAATGCAAATGTAAACAAATTCATTATACTATATGTTGTTTTTGTAGAAGTAAACATTATTTTTCTTTTTGACGATCAGTAAAGTATATAATTGTATAGAAACTGTTTTGCACTTCATATTTATAAGATTATTACTGTAGAACCTCACTTCTGATTGTGTACTTCTTCACTGATCACAATATAATAATAATAATAATAATAATAATAATAAATAATAATAATAATTCAATATATAGATCATCAGAAAGCTTATGATTCGGCCTCAAACGACTGACTAAAGGAAGTATTAAAATATTCAATATCCATCTCAAGTTGAGAGCAACCCTAACAACCATATACAAGACAGAAATAATACTAAGTGTATTATTGCAGATAAAATTAATATCATCCGTGGTATCTTCCAAGGAGAGGCATTCAGCTCGCTTTGTTTTTCTCGTCTTGAACCCGCAGTCCATCATCCTCAACAGCAGTGTAGCGGGTCGTTACTTTAACTTGCAATATCTGGGCCATGTCTGGGAACACCTCCTCTTGTTTTGGCAATTTGGCCACGTGTCTTTGCCTGCTTTCAAGGCAATCCTGGCTGGCTCATCGAGACAGCAGAGGAGGAGGAGGAGGTGGGTGTCAAATCACAAGCTGCAGCCACTTTCCTCTTTCTGTGATTCTTCCATTCAAGAATTTAGGCCGGCAGGTATGCAGCTCACGCGCCGGAATTTTTTCGCTCTGCACAGATTGGGTGGGGTGGGTGGGGTGTGCTGAGGGATGAGCGGAGAAACAAAACCTCTTATGCGATTTAGTATGCTTAAGAAACAAAACTGTGACATTGAAGATGTTGAGGGAAGTTATGACTGACTTAAAGATTTATTAGCAATGTAACAATAATTTGTATGTAATATTATTTGTTTGTATAATTTTGTTTTATGTAAGAATAATTATATTTATTTAATGCAAGCCGGCTTGGAGATAAATCAGAAAGATATCTCATGAAATATTACCGCCAAGCTCTTAATTATTTATAACAAGAATATTTTATTATGAAACCTACAAAATCAACAAATAAGTCAATTTTAATAAAATTAATAAAATAATATTAAAATATAAATAGTAAATTAATAATTATTGAAAATAATAAAATATAATTTCCTTAAAATGACAATGAACTTCCCTTAGAGTAAATTCTCAAAGTGGTTATCATTTGCCAAGAGAGAAGCGTTTACTTTTTTGAGTAGTGACTGCAACACGTTAAAGAGTAACAAGGACAGGATACGTGCTTTCTCTTTCTTCCAACTAAAATTAGCCACATTCTCCCAACCGGGAGGTCCTAGGTTCGAGTCCTGATGGCGGCAGGATTTTCGACAATAGCCTCTCAGCTAGGTCGAATTCCGTCGCTGTCTGGAGGAGAATTCCTGCGGCCGGCTGCTCTGATCGGCAGTTTTCCGTGGTTTCTCCGATCAACACCAGGCGAATGCCGGAGCGGTACCCCACCAAACGGGCCACGGACCGCGCGCGATCTGGCCTTCCTCTTCCTTGTCCTATGCTCTCCCCTTACACACACACACACACTTACACTAACATGCACCGCAGCACCACATATTCCGGGAGACCGGTCGGGTGCTTAGAGCTTGTCCTGGCTGGGGCGGTGCCCCGCTGGTGGGAGAGTCCTTGTTAGGGGGAAACCCCACCAGCCGACGGCAGGTCGGCGCCGGATCCCGCCATCCAGCGGGGAAAGATCACAGCCATCTCCCGCGAAAAAAACATGCACTACACTAAGGGGACCAATGACCAAAGCAGTTGACGCGCCCGGAAACATGAAAAAATCAATCAATTAATCAATCACATTCTCCCATCCGAAAATCTCGTAATTTGTAATAATAATGACGTAATTTGTGATACAGAATTGGCGATAATTTCACTGTTATTATACATACCAGCGTTATTGCTGGCCATGGTAATATTCTGTAAAAAATTATTGAAAAACGGTATTGTTATTTTAGAATGTTTTTTACACACAAACTTTTGACGTACATCTCATTTTGTGAATATAAATTCGTTTTTCGCACTGCAAAAAATGCCACATCTCCCTCTTTTTCCATGTTGGTTTGCTCTTCACGATTTTTTCAGGTCTATACTTGCAAAGAATTGCTTTGATAGCTGTAGTTAAAAAACTCGTTGCTCTGTCTTTTAGGTGAGATTTCATGAGATGAAGCGCCAGTGCTTTCAAGGAAATTCTTCTGTAAACATCCTTGTTTCCTTTGTTAGCCTTGAATTACACATATGCATTGATTCTAGTGCTAATGACCGTCATCTGGTTGCGTGGGAAACTTTAAGACCCACGCATTCGATCCACGGGTGTCGACGCAAAATTTAGTCGCCGGCAGCGCGGTACAAATCTGCTCCATACTGCTCCGACCTCACAATTTTGCAGTTGATAACTGATGAGGGTAGAGGTGTTAGAAACGATTTTATCTTCTTCCTGGAATGCTACCTGAGGAATACTACAGGCCACGACTTCCTGGAAGAGCTTTCGCCAAACGTACCCAGAAAAATATGTTTATGGTAGCATTGCTGCACTAGCGCTGTCACTCGAAGGTTAAAGACTACATTCAACTCTATCCCTACGAAAAGTTTTAAAAAAATTAATAGTCGTCTTTAAGAAAATCGTGTTTTTGTTATTTTTTATATTGCACATATTGCACGCAATATTGGGCGAAAACTGCTGAAATTTTCAAAAAAATGTACATGATCTTCAAGATAGACTGAATATGGAGAACAAATTTAACTTGAAGGAAAAATCTCTATCTTTATTTTGTACTTCTAGGAAGACGCCGGAGATAATTCAAATTTTGCAATTTTCGAAAATTCATAGGTGGCAATTAAAATCGGACTTATTCCACCTTTATAAGTGTCTTTACTCTATTCTTACCAAACATCGAAAGAAAAAAATTGGAGCCTTTTTGAGAAAATTTTGGAAATGTCCCATTTTGTCAATTTTGAGTACACCGCATTTCACCGTCCAGCAGAGAATGAACATCACCTTCTCCCGCGATAAAAACACTACACCAACGCAACATCAACATCGCTTAATGACCGAAGCAGTTGAGTAAACATCAAGTGGAGTAGCTGTCCTAGTGGCTGATACTAAATGGAATAGTTTGAGCTCCCGGCAAAGTCTATTTCTTCAATGTCTGAAAAGATATCATTTTGTAGAATACGGTTTGGGAAAAACGATCTGGGAAAACCCTATTTTATCCTACATGATGTACATTCCCTAACATCAGGCACGGTTCGCAATTCTTATGGAATAATATAGACACTTTATTATATACATATATAAATAAAATAAAACAGTATAATATAATATAAAACAAATATAATGTGCTTCATAAACTTCAACACTTCTACAAATTTACTTCTCAAAGAGAAGTAGTTATTATCTTTTGGTTACGTAGCCCATTTGACTTTCGAGGCTTGCAAGATGAAGGAAGACCTGGGAAACAAACAGTAATAAATATTAATTTTTCCCAACATTTACTTTTTAACCAAAAATATAAAAGAAAAATTGATAATCCAAAGAAAAACCTTGAGTTAACATTTTATACAAAACATACCTGTTCTAAACTAGTCTGCTCAAGAGAATATTCTTCAATGTCAAGTTCTTTCTTTGCCTTTTCCATAATGCCAAACATTTGGGACCAAGAGTATGTTTTTCTAGGAATGTTATAAGATAAGTGTCGAAGATATTCCTGTTTCAGAACAGCACCTAAAGTGTTAAAACAATGGCATAAGTACAGAAAATAAATTTACATAATGAATTTTATATTTCAGATAAATTAGCTTATAACATAACTGAATTATGAACTTTCATAATAAAACTATTACTTAATAGCTTTCATTCTACTTTGCTACGTTTGCACAATGAAATTGAAAAATATATTTTAACTTGTTCTTAATATGAAGAACTTTTTTGTAAAAAGTTTTGAAAATTATAGTTTTATACTTTTTAATACACTCTCTACCAGTTGTAGAATGTTTTAATTAATATATGGAATTGCAATACTTATTACAATTTTAAAGCGGTAACTCTACCACTTTGTATTTTAACTTGCAATAAAAAACAAATGGGTGTATTTAATATTCTTTTAAAATATGTTTAAAGAGAAGTTCACTGGTACTGAAAAGTCCCAGTATAGTAGACAAATTATTAAAAAGTTATGATTTTGTAAATTGTTAACATTTGATAATGTTTTCCGTAAATAATTTTTTGGTTATATCAGTAAAATTATTCACATCTTATTTATGTACTCGTATGTAGTAAAATAGAGCTGCCTAACATGCCGAACAGTGCTTAAAAAGTAAAAAAGTTACGCACAATCACCATTTTAAAAACTTGGTAGTTTACTTTTTGTGTCAAGTATATAAAAAGTGCCTTGGGACTTTCATTAACCTATTTTATTAATATGCAAGAGATTATTTTTTCTCGCCATGGTACATCCGCGGTTACCTGGAAAAGTTCTGGTAATGAAATCCTTAACTGTGTTGATTCTCTGAGGCACTTCGTATCCCTTTTTTACATTGATAATCAGTATGTTTCCTTCAACAAATTTATTCTTCAAATGTTGGATTGGCCCCAAACATTTGAAAGTTCCGTTCACCATAATTGCCACTCTCGTGCAGAGAACTTCACATTCCTCCATGCTATAAACATATTACAAGTTCACTGCCATTGTACTTCTGTACTACTTCGTGAGTAAGAAATAATGGAAATAGGAACTAGATTAATTAAGTATTTTATTTTTCTCGTTGAGACTGTCCGGTACTGTGGTGCAAAGTTGCTCAGGTTGTAAAACGGAAGGCTAAATGAACCTCGTCCCGGGCGTAACCGAGTAATGGCTTATTTCCTCCACACGAACAAGCAAGGTTCGTAGATACTGTAGTTGCAAAAGGATCAACGCTACTTTATTTTATTTGCAGCGATATCTTACCAAAACGCAATAATATCCACGTCAAAGGAGTACGTCGAGCTATCTTGCTGGTCAAGCATTCAACTTCTCAATTCTAGGTATTAAACGAAAGCGATCCAAACCAAGCAACCGTTAAATTTCCGCAAATATGAAACATAAGTATTACGTCTGATACAACACCACGGATTTAAGTTTAAGGATTACATCTACTCTCTTAACGATTATTCCTCTAAACGCAACTCACATCACAAGAGACACATAAACATGGATACGTCATATCATAGTGTCAAATCCAGAAAGAACGTATTTAATGGGCAATTTTCCGCTAGGAAATGGCAAATCGCAGCACTTACGGATGTTTGGTGGACTTGTAAATAGACATGTACCACAAAAGACGTCACGCGTGACATGTCCCGCAAGTCCGTAGATATCAGGTGCAATTCGCCAACTTACGTATGAAGGACACTGCGAATAACGTTTTTCGGAAAACAGGAAATAGCAACATATAAAACACTCAAAATCGTGTCACCCAAATGTTGAGAAATGCCAAGATTAAATATTGTCACTAAAGTTTTCAATTTTTTTCATTTTTATCTTTTTAATAAACATAAAACAGTAAAAACACAAAATGAAACAAAACGTGAAAATAAATAATGAAAATAAATAATAAACTATAGAATTAGTTTTATTTATATTGAGCTATCGGAATCAAATTATAAGATAAAGGTTACAATTTTGGGAAACTGAAGAGAATTTCCAAGGGTACAATTAGTATTTATCCTCTTTTATGATCTGTGTCAAAACGTGAGACATTCTTAAAAAAAGGAAGAGATATTTTTTTATTTTCCCTTCTTTGTTGATTGTAAAAGGTCAAAATCGAATACAAATGCCAGAAAACATTCTGGAAACATCTTTCTGATCTACAAAAAATTGCAAGGATAATTAAAGTCAATTTTCGTTGGCGTAACGTGGGTAAAATGTAAACTTTTATAAGAAGCTGAAAACATGTTTCATTTGTACGAAGTACAAAAACATGTTTTGTCTCATTGAATTTATTTAAATGCGACGAAAAACTTGTTTTTAACACTTCAATTACAATTTTCAACATTTTTTCTATCTCCGGCGGCAGTTTTGCCTATCTTATTCCGCTCCCCCTTCCTGGACATAATGTAAAATGATGCAACACTCGTATTTCATTCAAGCAGAGAAATGCCTTTTTCGTTTTCCTGTTGTTTTAGAAGTGAAGATGATTCCTAGGATCACCTCCGTGAGATTTGTATTTTTGAAGGCGAAAGTAACGATGTTTCCAAGGGAAAGTATTAAGAATGGTTCCAGTGCCTAGTTTCTTACTTATCAGTGGCGAGTATGACGCTGTGGCCGGCTTCCCGTATTCGCATCATGGCCTCCCACACCTTCCTCCGCACGATGGGATCCACCCCCGCCGTAGGCTCGTCCAGGAACACCACCGCGGGCTCGCCTATCAGCGCAATGGCCACGCTCAACTTGCGTTTGTCGCTTTTGCTGCAAAGTGAAGAATACCTTCAAATGTTGTACTAATATTTTAAAAAAATGGTGCACAGGATATCCCGATCCCAAGAAATTTTGAAAGCCGTTTTAGCCCAGTCAAATTAGAGAAATCGGATGAAAACAATTCCGAAGATTTTAAAAGTGATATGAGGGTTTGTTGGTCCCTACCGCACATTATAGTAAGTATCCTAAAGTGTGAGATTTGCCGAGGGTGAGAGGGGAGGGAGATAAGGTTGATTTTACTACGTTGTTTGCATATTTCTACATAATTATCAATCCCATTGAAACATGCTTTCTACCAAAAAAAATCCTATAAAATTTCCTACAAAAATATTATATAAGGTTTTGTTATCTAGTTAACTTTTTAAAGATATAGGCTCTAAAAGTTCGTTTTTATTTATGGCAAGGTAGTTTTTTAAATATCTTTATTCTAAAAATGATATGATATATTCAAAACTAGGAAGTGATCTTCTGTAGCTTGTTAGCGTTTTATATCATTTGAATTTTACCCTTAAATGCTTTTTTCGGTCATACCTGCCCTTATTAAATATATTTTTGATCTTAATTCCACATATTATCTTTTTGTTATGAATCGATTTATATTAGATTTACAACATACCCTTAAGGGCCGTTTACACGAAGAGAGTTTTCTCTCCTAACTTTCCGGAATTGGTTAGGAGACACGTGTAAACTCTCAGGAGAGCGATCTTCTCTCCGGAGACATGACGTCACAGGAGATCTTCGAGTTTCCACGAGAGAACAGTGTAAAGGCTCTCGTATCGCTGAGAAATCGTACCTCCTGGGAGATAAATAGTATTCAAAGAAAGTTGGAAGAGTTTTGCTCTCCACGACTGGATCAGTCGTTCTATGTCTGTGCGTCGTTCAAGTGTGGTCCGTGGATTTCTGATCTTTGCAGAAATTTTACACTGGGAAATTATAAATAAAATGACAAAGCACTGTATGTATCTCCAGTAGCCACAAAGCATAGCGCCAAATCAAGTATATATCCCCAAGAAATACATTACCGCATGACGGTATCTTGCTTTCTAATTGCTTGAGATATTTTTCTTAATAAAAAATCAAATTCTTCTCGAGTTAGACGTGCGAAATTTTTATACAAAAATCCTCTTCCTTTATATCCTTTTTAATAATAATAATAATAATAATAATAATAATAATAATAATGTTATTATATTAATTATATACATTCCTTTAAAAATAATAACTCGAAGTTAGAATTAATTGTGGAATTTGGTTATATAAAACTATCATAAGGCGTTCTCTTTCATACATTTGCCCTATATGGTGTAATGCCTCTACTACCAAATTTAACAAATTTCAAATCATTCAAAATAAATTCCTTCTAAAAGTTTGCATGCTCCCTAGTTTTATCAATAAACAAATATACAGATAATTTAAAATTGATTCTTTCAAATCGTTCAGACTTAACTTCACAAAAATATTCTATAACAAATTATCAACTTAACCATTTTTCAAAACTTTACATTAGGTCAAAACTATTTTCTCGAATACGATATCGTTTTCCAATAGATAGTCCTCCATTAATTAAAACTTGTTTTATTTTGTTAATCCCCAAAATTGCAATGCAATTCAACAGGTAGTAAATAAATATTTTTTTCAAAATTCTCTTCCTGCAATTCCTCCATCAGAGTTTTATAAATACTCAGCTTTCTCTGTAACAAGAATCACCCACACTTGGCTCCTTCTTTTTCTCCACTTCTTCAAAATTATTAAAGCGGCACAGGCATCTGCAAGATCTGTCACATTCTAACCTCAAACTGCTCGCCGCTGCTCATCGACTGCTTATTCAACATGCCGGCGCCAAAGAACATCTAGAGACATTTGAATCAAGTGTAAGCAGCAAGGAGATACTTTTCCGGAGAGATCTCAGGAAACTACTCTCCCGGGAGTTAGGAGACTCGCGTTTCGGGTGATATTTTCATTCGAGTAAAGGCATATAAGAGAGTTTATCTCTTAACTTCAGAAAAGTTAGGAGACTTTGTCTCTACGTGTAAACGCCCCTTTACATGCACTACACTACCACGCAGGGCGAGGTAGTGCCCGGCTAGTGCGGAATGCCTGGTTAGGGAAAACCTTGCAGCCGACGGTAGGTCGTCGCCGGACCTCATAATCCAGAGGAGAAAGATCCCGTCACATCAGGAGATAAAACATGCACTGGACTCACTAGTGATTTAAGCAGAAGACGTGACCGGAAAAATTAATCAAAAACAAATTAATATTTACATGATCTGTTAATGTTTTCAAGAAGCTATATTAACCCATAGATGTAATGGTTGAGCTTTTGTCTAGTGACTGCCACGAACATACCACATTGAAGTGCAACAAATGTATTTATTAGATCTACATTAAATATAGTACATTCCTTAAATCTATTTCCTGTAATAAGAATGTTTTTACTTTGTGCGGTTTACATGGCCAGCAACAATCGCAAAAATATGAAGAATATCTAGCCCCCGTGTCGCCATTTCGCGAACTGACAACGCGTCAGAAGCAGCGCGGAAACTTCGAATTTACAATATCATTTTTTTCAATTTTTGAAATCACACAGAGACAGAGGGGGAGGAAAAGGGGGTGAGGGAGGGGAGGGGGAGAGGGAGAGAAACGAAGAAGGGACCAACACTATGACCTTACCGTTGATATATACGAGGAAGAAAGTTGAGAAAAAATGTGAGCTGTTTTTGAGAAATAATTGTTCAATATTTAAAAATTGTCTGTTTACGCAATTTTAAAATTTAATTAATGATCCTATTTCAGGATTTGTTTCTTAAAAACTCTAAGGAATATGATCATTATAAATTATAATTAAATTACATTAATTATTTTTCGTATCACATTCAATTTTTCTGGCGGCCCATGGTTGCCGTGAATCATGCATATACTATTTCATTAATTTCAAGTATAAATTATGCAAAAATCGTTTTCAAAATATTGCACATGAACTTTTAAAAAAGGTAATTTTAAACTCGCTAACGTTCAACACAGAGACTTGCCGTCAACCGATTTTTCGGTATCAGACACACAAATCATGGATTCTGGGTATACCTTTGTAGAGGATTTTTTCTATATGAAGGAACTGGATTTTTTCCCTTTCTCTTTGCCAGGGACCAGCAATAAGTGTTGTGTCGAAAATACGCTGTTTTCCGGCACACGATTACAATATTCGCACGTTAGTAAGTAAGAATTATAACTCAATTGCATTTGTAGAAAGACACCGAAAAAAATGTGAACTTTCGCAATTTTCGAAAAATCTGGAATTTTAACGAAAATGAGATCTGCCCCGTTATCTTAACCGTCCATTACGCTATCGACCCGGCTGTGCAACCCAGGAATCTGTACTTCACTTCACCTGAATCAGTAAGGAACAAGTTGCACCCTCGTGGCGGGTGACCTGTAAAATGACTTGCCAGAGACCAAACAGTTACAATTCTACAGCGTAACAGGTACTTTATGCTTAATTTCATTTGCCTCAAGATATTTATTTTAATAATTCATTTAGTTACAATCAATTTTCATTTGTAATTTTAATCATTAAATAGTATGTGCAAATTTCGAATCCGCTTCCTGCTTCAACGACCGCCGTCGCTGTCCCTCTCTGTGCAGCTCGTGGAGAATTCGCTTTGCTCCGAGAACGGCCTTTCACTCCGCTACCGAACCTCTTCCTTTCAAGGTTATTCTCTGTACAGTAACCAATGTGATCGTTTTCTTCGATGCATACAACAGTCGCTAGTTAATTTTCGACTTTTGACTCCCAATTGTACCCTTACTCTTCTTTGACCCTAAAAATTGCATGGACTCCCAAAGGGTCATTACCGACTCTTTTAGGAATTCCGGATCAAAAGAATTTGGTGCCGCCTGGTGTATCTCTGCGTTTGTTTTCCCAGTTGGTAGTCAGCTGGTTGACTTGTAAAGAACGAATCTATGAGCAACTTGAGTTACTTTGGTTTCACTTGTCTTGCGCTGTCGCCAGTTATACATCACGAACTTTGTGATACAAACATATTACGAATTTCATTTTTGGTGGTTCAAAAGCGGGAATCTCTATCCATAAAGAATGTGGATAATTTAATTTATTTACTTGGTAAATTGTTAGACGGTTATAAAGCAAAGCGCTACTTATTTATTGAGTTTTAAAATTGCCTTTGCGTCCTCCATCGCGTTCCGTGGCCGAAGACTGCACTGCTTTGATTAATTGTGAGTTTCTGGGCACGTCAACTGCCATGGTCATTCATCGCGTAGTGCGTGTTGCGTCCCGGATTAGCGTTAACGATTTGACCATGTTCCTTCTCGCTGGAACGGAGATCCGGCGCTATGCTGAAGGTCGACTTTCTTTGAGTCTTCTCTCCGCCAGCAGGAGCTCCTGACTGCTCTAGCGACATTAGGAAGTGCAGTGGATGTAAGTTCAATTGTCCATACAGGAAGGGGAGAAGACAAGGGAGAGGATGAAAATATCGCACGTGGTCTGTGGCTATTTGCTATGGTGCTGCTCCAGTAATCGCCTGGTGTAGACCGGAGAAACCACGGAAAACCACCGATCAGAGCAGTCGGCCGTTAGAATTGTACTCCAGGCAGGGTCTGAATTCCACCAAGCTTGTGTTGTAAAACTCGCCACTATTTGGACCAACACTGCAGTGCTGTCAGTTGATGCCTTAAAACTCCTGAGTAGGTCAAAACCTTTAATAATGTATCTGGCTATGTTACGCTATTGTATAATTTACTGATTCGTCATCAAATGAGCAACATTCTTGGGTTTTGACGAGATGATACCCTACTATTATCTTTGCAGAGAGTAACCAAACAGATATTAAAGGTTACAATTATGATTTTGCACTTGTTCATTTGCTTGATGTACAATATATTGCCGTCTAGAGAGACTTGCAGCACATGAACAAGAAATATTGAGATAATAGACCACTCTACTATGCATTAAAATACAACCTCAATTTCCGAGAGAAATTGAAAGTTCGATGTGTGTATCTTGTATGATTTCCCATTAAGTTTATTTAATAACTACTTGTTATCAGTCATATTTTATTACTTGCCTGCAATCCTCAACTTTTTTATCGATGTCTTCTCTCAAGTCAAAATTGTCTGCTATTGTTCTTATTTCTCTTGCAATGTCTTTCAGGGGGTACCCTCTCAGCAAAAGATACATACGAAGGGTTTCTCGGACCGTCATTACCCTAATTAGAGCATCTATCTGTGAGCAATAACCCATATTCTTCTGGACCTTAAATGTGAAATAATAAAAAATAATTAATTCTGCATTTCAAGGAAGTGTTATTGCTGAAATTTTTTTTTCAAGGGACTACAATTATTTTAAAGAAAACTTCTTGAAAAAGTAAAAAGTGTATGCTTTTTTTATTTGTTTGATGCCAAACCACATTGAGCGTGGGATGAAGATGATGATATAAATTATTTATCTTTTATTTTGCTAAATTATTCTCATGCTCTTTTACTCCCTATTATTCTTGTCATCCCGCCAAGTGGAGAATTTTTGCTTCGTATTAATGTATACTAATTGAAGTGAATTCTAGACTTGTAACCGATAATGATACCGCAAAATATTTTTAATGCTATTAATATGCACATTTCCATTAATTTGTATAAATTCTTGAATTAATGAGTGAAAGTTCTTCAAATGACAACAATTGAATTTTTTCGAAAAGTCAACAGATTCTTGTGAAAAAAGAGCTCCAAATTTTGCATTGACAGTAATTTTAGTGTTCCATTTCAGAATGAAGATCTCGTCATTCTTTCAATGAAGGAGTCGCAGATTAATTATAAAGTAGCTTAAGAAAAAGCCATAAAAACTTTATCATATAAAACAAAGTATAATGAGTGTATTTTTATATTATTTCCATTTCAGTTGGTACAATAGCCCAAAAAAGGGTTAACTCTCATTGGCCATGCTGAAATGTCTTATGTTACAGAGTTGCAATAGCCTGTTTGTACACAATTCTGTGAATGACTGAACTTTCTCCATGTATACAAACATTATTTTATTTCCAACATTAAGTTATTTATTTTCTTTGCATGTGTTTTGCCTATGCAAACGTCATTGATAATGTTCAGTAATAATTATCGTGCTGTAATCTATTGTTAACTCTTGATATTAGTTTAATATCAACTTAAAAAGGTGTAATATAAAAAAATCCACTGTTTATTCATTATTTATTCTTTACATGAATATTCGGTGAATTCTTTATAAATAAATATAACTTGAATAAAGAGTTGTCCTTTGACAGTCTTCTCAGATAAAAAATGAATGTTTTAAAACTTAATCCAGCTATAACATTTTCAATGACAATTGCAATTTTATTGTCATCTTTGTTACTATTTTATTTACATCTATGGCTGACATCTTGGAGGTGATATCATTTGAATCTTCTGAGGTCTTCACTGTTGTACTACAGTTCGCTCCGAGCAGCGGTAGGGTACACATGGCGCTCCGCTCTGCTCAGCATCAGCGAAAGTGAAATACTTTTTCGACAAGTCTGTTCAATTTACAGTTCTAAAGTATTAGTGCCAATGTGAAGTGATGTATACAGTGCGCCGCACAAAGCAAAGTCCGGCCGTGTACGGCACGAACGCCATGGACACATCCCCCAGCCCAACGCAGTCTCATGAAGAGGACCATCTAGAATCGGAAGAACAGCAAAGAATCCGTGACCAGCAGCTACTGCGTCCGGCCATATCGTGGCAGCGGAGGCTATCAACGGGGAGCTGAAACACCACTCGTAAGCAATGCCGGTAATGGCATACCGGGGTTAGTAACCATGACTTAGACAGCGGCCTCGCCCTGGCCAAAATGCCGAGTGCCCCGGTAACTGTAGCAGCAATGCAAAACTCACAAACAACAGTGGTAAAAAGTTTTAACGATACCAGTGATGAATCATTACCGAACAAAAAATCATCAAATAACACAGACTATGTCTATTCAGTGCCGATTGGAAACAGATACGCACCACTAGAGAAACTAATTAATGAACCAAGATTCACCTGCATTAATGACACTTCGAATCAAGAAAACGAAAATGTCAAAATTCCTCCTATCTATGTTAACATTTCTGAATTCAACACGGAAATAAAATCTAAAATAACTAATCCGTTCACACCAGATATTAAAAACAACCGAATCAAAATAATGTTCAGAACCATTGACGATTTCAGAAAGGCTATCAAATATTTAATCAATACCAGTAGGAGATTTCACACGTATAAGGACCCCGCTAACAAGAAGTTTTCTATAGTGTTTAAAAACCTACATACATCAATAACCCAAGAAGAAATATAAGAAGACTTGAAGGAAAAGTGTTCATCATTAATTAGTGTCACACGACTGTATAAAAACAACTTCCCCATACCTGTTGATGCCGTGGAATTTGACGGCCGACACAGTATTGAATCAGTGCTTTAAATTAAACAAATTTGTAATTTGAGTGTTAAACCTGAACTAAGACGAAAAAACAAAGGCCATGTTCAATGTCTGCGCTGCCTGGACTTTGGACACACTAAAAACTGTAACCACACAATCGCGTGTATTTACTGTGCTGAAAATCACTACTCAGTAAATTGTCCTCAGCGGGAACAAGTACTGATTTGTAAGAACTGCAAGGGCCCCCACCGCGGAGATACTCGAACTGAGGAATGTCCTTCTACAAGAAACTTATAGAATCCCCCCCCCAACAAATGCACATGCAAGGAATCTCAAAACTAAATCAAACGATGGCAGGCCTCCTGCACCCCGATTCTCTACCGACAACTTCCCAACTCTCCAATCAAACAATCAAATTCCAAACTTCACTTATATGAACAATCCGCCTAGAGCAAATCCAAACACCCATTTCAATCAAAACCCCGGGCAATCAACTCATCATATTCCTAATCAAAGTAATAATTCATTTATGCACTCACTAATTAATTCAATCAATGCCTATATAATCAATATAATAAATACTATTATTCCTCAATCACAAGCAACATACAAAATTCATTCTCAGCATATTCAACAGCAATCAAATTCCCATTAAATAATAGACTTATAACAGTAATAGCAGCATACAAATCACCACACATAAAAATAGATGTCACAAACATAGAATCTTTATTTCAAATGAACACCTCCACCATTTTCATTGGAGATTTAAACGCAAAAAACCTCAGTTGGGGCTGTAGAATTACAAATAATGCCGGCAGACACTTATTAAAACTAATAAATGACCTAAATTTAAAAACCTTAATCCCACCAGAACCAACATATTATCCATAGACACGAACAAACATCCAGACTTTTTGGGATATCACAATTACGAATACACAAACCACATACTACTCAACACCACTATTTGAACTGGATTCCGACCACTTACCAATCATCATCTCTACACATACCCGCCCCCCCACCCCACCTACCCACACATTAAACACGAACAACATAAACTGGAAGGAATTCAGGAAAATAATAACAAATAAAACCCCCAATTTTAAAAATATTAACACCCCATTAGAAATAGAAAGAGAAATTTCATACTTACACGATATAATTACCAACACTATTAAATATTTACAACCCAATAGACCCCACATTCATACCACACTAAGAATAATTGAACCTTTTAAATTCAATAGCAAAAAAAGAAATTAACGACTTTCATAGCTCAACCTACAACAAACTAATAAAATCATTAAGCACAACCAATAATTCTCTCTGGCAGTTCACTAAAAAATCCTAAAAGAAAAATAGCATCCCACCTCTAAATACCCGGATGAGGAAAAATTTGCCCTTTTGACAAAGCCGAAGCATTGGCCAATCATTTTGAAACAACATTCACGCTCAACAACACACCAACTCATTCCGATCATGCGATGATATTACAAACAGTTTCAGCCCCGAACTATGATGTACCACAGAGGATAAAATTCATATCCCCAAATGAAGTGAAAAACATAATTAAAAAACTTCCACACAAAAAAGCCCCTGGTCATGATAAAATCACTAATAAGATCCTAAAAAACCTCCCAACCTCAACTAAAGCCTATAAAAAAAAAAATTGGTTCCCAACAACATTATAACTCAATAATAAGAATTGGATATTACCCTATAGTATGGAAAAACTCAATCATAATACCCATTCCAAAACCATATAAAAATCATAGCAGTGTTGAAAACTACAGACCGATAAGTTTACTAAAAACACTTTCAAACATTCTCGAGAAACTAATTCTAAAAAGGTTAAATAGCTACCTCCAATCAACCCAAATTATACCATTACACCAGTTTGGCTTTATAAGTTATGTATCAACTGCTCACCAACTACTCAGACTCTCAGAAAATATCCACACAGCGTTTCAAAACAAACTTCACACAATAGTTTCATTTCTTGACATTTCACAGGCGTTTGATCGAGTATGGCACGAAGGACTATTATACAAGCTTCGAACAATGGGAACACCAATCTATTTAGTAAATTTCATCAAAAGTTTTCTAACTGATAGATCCTTTACCGTTTCCGTGGAAAATCACATCTCCAACCCCCGAAAAATAATAGCAGGCCTTCCACAAGGTTCACCACTTTCACCCACACTATTCAACATATACACAGCTGACATACCCACTACAATACACCCAATTAGCACAATTGCCGACGATACCGCAATCTACAATCCAGCCACTCACTTAAGACCATTACCGATAGGATACAAAATCACTTAAATGAAATAGACCAGTGGTGAACATTGTGGAAAATCAAACTCAACCCAACTAAATCAACTGCCAAAATATTCTCACTAAGACCATTTTCTCACCCACCACCATTACACATTAATAAATACACAATTCCATGGACACCAAAAAACCAACCAGTTAAATACCTCAGGATGAATTTCGACACAAGACTCAACTGGAAAACACAAAACACTAAAACAACAACAAGCAAAAATAAAATAGCTCAACTAAAATGCCTTATCAACTCCAAAAGCCGGCTATCCATAACAAATGCCATTACAATTTATAAAGCAATAGTCAGACCATTAATTCTCTACGCATGTCCCATCTGGACCAATGCATCTATTTCTAACATTAATAAAATCCACATTGTACAAAATAGATTCCTCAGATTAGCAACACATGCCCCATGGTTCATCTCTAACGCCCAACTTCATAAAGAACTGAATATATCACCGATCATCAAACATATTGCCCATCTTTCCAATAATTTTACTCCAACCTAAATAAAATTAACCAGGCAGTCCACTACAACCTGGCCACTATAATTGACTTCCTACTAGAATTAAGAATAGATTTCATCAAAGCGTTCTTGAACATTTTCTTCTAATTGTCCACAGTAGGGCTCTTGTAGTTTCCTACACCTATAGTAAGGTAGTTTAGTTTTAAGTTTTTAGTGTTAAGTTTAGCATAAGTTACAATGTAAGCCAGCAAATGCACATGAGGTAGTAATTAGTACTGATCTGTGTAATTTCCAATCACTCAATAAATAAAAAAAACTGCTGTACTGGATGTTCACTGCAAGGTAATTTGAATGGTTTTCAAGTCATTAAATCAAAAAATATGATTGTCTCTCTGTATATAGATGTAGTCGAACTATTCTCTGATAGGTGGCAAGATCAGAGCTGCCCTTCATTCATTCTTTTGCTTCTCTACACTTCCAGAGCACTTCTTAAGCTAGGTTCAGCGCCCGACCACTAGGGGTGCTTCTGGGCACCTGGGAATTTCATTCTTCTTGTGAAACTCTTCGGTGGCGTTGCCGAGAAAAAGTTCTCGCGGCGTATGACGTGACGTAGAAATTTGTAGAAGGTTGCGCATTGTCATGTTCCACACACGAGTAATATTCTGTAATAAGAAAATGTATGTGCTGCGACACCCGAGAAGCCATCGCCATCATTTATAGAAGACCTGTTAGCTTTAATATCTAGCTTTAAGTGGTATTTATGTAAAAAATAAGTTAAAATATCACAGGTTGGTGCACTTTTAACACTTTCTGCACCTTAAAAAGGTACTTTATAGACTGATAATGTGATCCCATGGCCATGAGGAGGTTCCATATAAACTATAGTTTACTTTTCACTTTGGTAAACATTTATGGTTTGGAGTACAGGTAATTAATTTATGACATAGAAATCAATTATTCTAAAAACACTTTTATATTTATTTAATTAAATATAGCTCTTTGCCATTCATTTTTGTGTCATAACATTAAATTATATATAACTGTGGGTAATATAGACTGATTTCCAGCTCTTGATAACGCTGTATGAGCTTGTATATCACAAAAAATGATATTATTTCATGTTATCATGAACATAGGTCTACTTCGTTCAATAGCTCCTAGATCGAGCCACCACTGAATACACGCTTATTCTCCGTTACTACCCTGAGGAGCAGTCAGTCTATAGACCGTTCCGTGTTTAAAAAGCAACTTGGCTGCATAGTTGCACTTCTTTCCACCAGGTGTGCTAATGATTGTACATTACATCTCGTCACGCTAGACTGAGCCGAAGTAGTGCGCCGCGGCGTGATATGTGACAGCTTTTAAAAGGGCCTGCGCCATTGCCACACATGTTTTACTATTAGGATGTTCTACTAAATTAACATTTGAAATTGAGTGAGCCCGGCCCAGTGTGGTTAGAATTGTTTTAAATGTTTTATTCAGGTGGTTCTCTTGTGTTGATAGTCCGTAATGGGTAATGATAGTGGCTAAGAACCACATTAGGGTAAAAAGGCATGATCTTGGATCCTTTATGTGTTGAAATGTATAGTTTTAAGAATGTTTATGTGATATACTAACTGGTGAACCTTACTTGCAGCAGTGTTTATTAATTTGTTAGTGTATGAAATCCCAATTAAGTCGCTGTGATTGCGCATGGGTACTTGGTTGCAGGCTCGTGATGATGTTTTGATACGTAGCTTTGCACAACGTGTAATGAATCCGAGTGTGTTTGGTTGCAGATTCTGCGCATTTGTTTAATGTGTATTCTAATGTTGCAGTTTCTTGGTTCCTAGTGAAGGAAGATTCGAAGACGGGACGGTTGGGTCCGTACTGCGTGTTGCAGAGACCTCTGTGTTGGAGGCCCGTCCTTTGGCCCCGTGAGCGGCCCAAGTTTGTCGCTCAGGCAACGCCCAACGCCGTATCGAGGCCGCCAGTTCGGCCGCAAACGGCTTTTTGAAGCACTGCTGCAGGTGTAATGGGTAACAGGTGCCGCATGAAGGCAACCAGGTTATAAGACGTATATCTGTGAAAAGAATCCACGATCATGCTGCTTATGTTATTTGATATTGTGGCCTCTAATCAGGCTGGGTGTGAAATGTTTATGGATTCGGGGCTCTCCCTTTTGAAGATTTAGTAAAAACATAACACAATGTCGTAGTCACAGACCATTTATAATTGGACGTTTCCTTAAGCATTTACCAAGATACAAAATGTCATTCCATAAACACCCATAAAACAAAGGACAAACATTGTGCAATTTAAAAAAAAAACCTAAGAAAAAAACAACAGGCTTTCCTCAAATATAAACAAAACTTTGTTTTGTTCTAGAGACAATCATTTTAATGATTGTATAATAATTTAATCAAGTTGGGAAGGCTGCGCACACTTTGTTGCAGATCTCATGGTGTACGTGCCATTGCACAAGCCAACTCGGTTTGTAAGTGCCAGCATCTGCTTATAAAAAATAAACAATAGCCTCTATTGTAGTGACTATTATACCAGCATGACATAAGCTTTTGCACTGTCTTCTTTTAAACATCTCTATTGAATGTTTATAGTTTAATTTTTAACAGAAGCTGTGTCTTTCCAACACAGTACATTCTATCAACAGAAGCCTTGATCACAATCTATAATTTATAAACAAAAAGGACGGTACAAATACCTCTTTTCTCAAGATAACCTCACTCCACGACGTCTGACCAACGACAAAAATCTCTCACCTCCCTCCTGCCCCCGTGACGTCACATCGGACGGTAGGGAGACCGCCCATACCTCCTCTACACCCCTCTTGCTGGAGACCCTGGTGTCGTTAGCGGTGGCGGCGGCGAATTCGTAAGTCGAATATTCGAATGGTCAGAATATGTTGTAAAAACACGAGAGCCAAATTAGTTATTGCGACGTATTCATGTTTATTTAAAGAAAGTAACTCAAATGAGTTCTTTTTTTCCACGTATGATTTTGTTGCATTCTGTGCTCCTATAGTGGAGAGTTGGACAGAATCCACACGCAACAAAGTAATTCTGTGTTAAATTAACAAAGGTATTTTTGTTTACGTTATTGTAATGAGGCACGGTATGTTTTGCCTGGCATTCTTGATAAGTTATATGTAATTCTGTATTGTTTCCCTCATGAACAGGTGAAACTATTCATTGTATCAGTGAGGCGAGAGCCATCAATTGAAATTTGTAATAGTTTTTGAATAAATATTGTGTTGTAAGCTGATATTCATCGGATTGTGTATATCTTCAATTTAGATTGAACCAGAAAAAGGGATTCCAGAATGCTCCCGTCCCTGATTGCACTTTCTAAACTAGAAGGTTGCATGTAATCTCCACGAAATCCGAGCCTAGGGCTTTTATGTTAGGCCCGCTCCAATCTATTAGTTTTTTTGAGGTCATTTTTGTTAAAGGACGTGAATGATAAATAGAAGTATATGAATTTGTTTGTTGCATTTTTATTTGGCAACTGGCGACCGTGTAAATAAATTGAGGTTATGCTTACCTTTAGTTATAACAATGAATTTACAATTCTCTTCTTTTGAACAAAGAGATATTTCTCGCCTTCAAGATTCTTCGGGACAGCTCGGCTTAATCTGCCCACCCTGATCGTGAGCCTTCGGTTGCAGCTGTCATCATTTAGCTGACGAAATCCTTCACTCCTCAGAGCGATGCTGTTTTGCACGTGGCGCCTGGATAGAGCTTGCGTCGCCAGTGGCGGCTGCGTTCATCAGCGCTGTCCTGTGACCGGAGGAGTCTGACCGCTTGCCTAATGGCGAGGCCTTTGCTGTTGAAACCTCTACAGATTGAATGCTCACGTAATGACAATGCATTTTCCTTTTAAATGCGAGGTTTGATCTTTTTATATAATGAAAATCCACCCTCAGTGTTTATATTCTATTTTGCTTGCCACTAATCCAGCGTGCATCTTATCTCCCTGAATTCATTTATTAGCCGGAAAATCTGCTCTTGGGATAGGTAAAGTCAGGTAGGTGGATCTTATAAGTGTACGAATGTGCTGGGAGGGCAGATATCGGACGCACAGTGTGTGGACCAGTGCAACGAATGAATAATTAACTTATGTCTGATATTTCTATCACCTATTAAAAATACATTTACTTATGATACTATAGAGTAGAAACACATAACTACAGTAATAAAGAATTCAATTCCTACTGTTGTTTTAAAGGTAGTGTTATGTCTTGCCTTTTTAATCTCTTTCTGAATGTTGTAGCTCATCAGATATCCTTTTCCTTTTGTAATACGAACATCTCCAGTCATCATTTTAAAAATGGACGTTTTACCAGCGCCGTTAAATCCGAGCAGCCCAAAGATCTCGCCTTTTTCTATGCCAACACTGATGTCATTCACAGCCCGAGTACCGGAATAATATTTCGTCACACCTCTGTGAAAATTATATGACAATTAATTTCTGATAATTGTGTTTTTAGATATCAGTTTCATTACTTTTAATTCTATAATAATATTAATGAGGAAAAACTCATATCGTTGTTCATTGGAGTGGACATGTCAAAAAATATGAATCTCGAAAATTAAATATCAATTGCGTGCACGTAATTGTAACTTGTAATGAATTGTAAAAAAATAAATGCAATGACTACCCCTCTCAGTGATACGCCGTTTCACAGTATACAGTCCCTGAATATTTCGACAGTTTGAGGGACCAATGAAAGAGAAGAGGGTAAAGAATTTTAAACCTCTAAATTGTCTGTGGAAAAGCTTACTCTTATTCAACTAGTGAACCACTCAAATACTCAACCGATGCAGAACATCAAAATAAAACACGTATAAGAGTGGGTGCGCCGGCCCGGTGGCCGAAATCGCTAAGGCAGTAGTGTCGTAGTGATCTCGGACCGAAGGGTCGCGGGTTCGAGTCCCGCCTCGGGCATGGTTGTATTTGTGTTCATCCTTTCACCCCTTATCACCACCATATCGTTTCATCCACATAGTTACCATACCGTTAACAGCAAAAGTGGTCGCTAATGACCTTAGATGTTGAAGCGACCTTAAATAAACCAATTAAAAAAAGAGTGGGTGCGCTAACTTAATGTTAAATTAGCATACCCACACAAGAAAAAACAATGAAATAAAAATACCACAATTTTGTACTATGTTTTAACTAATTTATCCCAAAATTTAAAAATTTTGAACCGATGAACATCAAAAATAGAAAATGTATACGAGTGTGTGCGTTAAACTTTACGTTAAGTCAGCTATTAAATGTCGAGTTAATGATTTTGTTCTATCACATCGTGGAAAAAGTTTTAAAAATTGTGACATACCTAGGGTTCAGATTGGTTGTAAAACTCTTAGTAAAAAATCAGGTAGCATTTTATACAAAATTGTCAATACTATAAAACGCTGGTCATGTATGTGAAATCCTACATCATCTCGCCAGCTGTTATGACAGAAGTCGTTTTTCAAATTAATTACAGGTTCATCCTAGTTTACATATATGTAGAATGACACAATCCTTTCTTTTACCAACTACGGTCGAATCTTTAAAGAAATGAAGAGTGAAAATTAAAAGACGATTTCACAGAACTGAATTATATTTTCTATAAAACCACGGATAGTAGAATTTTTTATATTACTTATAATTTTATATCGTGTTTATTTTCATTACGTAATTCTACTAATAATTTTTGCCATGACAAAATAATATATTTGTTTAGGAATAGTATGTTTCAATTCCCAATCCTTTTTATATTTTCATTTGTGTTATGCTTTAGTCGAGCCAGATCGACCCGGGAATATCTATTTTGGAAAAACTCTTTTGTATGGTTTAGGCGCCGGTGTTCACACACGGACAGGCAGACGGACGGACGGACGTTTCGGTTTTCCGGGTGGATTTATTTTCTAAATATGGCACATGGATTTATCCACTTTTTCGTTATCAGAGCCCGACAATAAGAGCTTTTCTGCAGAAAAATGGCCATTTTTGCCGCAGAGTTATAGAATCTAGTACGTAAGGGGAAGCAAAAAAGTAGAAATTAAGATTGATTACCGTGGGAACCATTGAGTTTTTCAATTTGGCACATATAATAAGTATGTATTGGAATTTAAATATTCATGTTTATAATAGTTATATTTTTCGAATTGAAATAAGGCATTTTGGGAAGAACTGGCAAAGAAAATGTTGGCTTGTGATTTAGGTGACTAAGAATGGTTTTTGTATTGATTCTATGAATTTTGATGGGCGGGGATGCGTTCTTCGTTAAAATCAAAATGTTTAATCATAATTACGAAAATTATCTATTGATTATGTCCAATTAAGACCTGTATTATAATTCAAAAAGGATTTGTAACTTAATCGGTCAAAAATAAAGTTCTCATTAAGGACTAATTTATACCCAAAGTAAATAATGTTAAACAATATTTATCAAAATTAGTTATATTCGCAATAGTTCAGTCGGTATGTACATTTTACCTGGAAAAATATCATTAAAAAATTTGTTTTGAGTTTGTCGTAAGTGCTCAGGCACTAGTTAATTTCCGACCTCTTAGACCCTGTGCTAAATCCGAGAGCGGAAAAAACCGGTATTTTTCTGACTTGTTTTTCTCTCGAGCTCTGTCACCTTAAGTCGCATAGAGAAATAATTCAAATGAAATTTTAAAGATGATAAAAATGCTTTCAAAGAAAACCCACTAACAACTCAAAATTTACTTTTGAGATATTTCAGTTTGAAAGTTTGAAGGTCTCTGAAAAATCAGATTCACGCAAAACAAATATTTTCATTACATCAACATAATTATGAATTATTTGTTCATAAATAGTATTAGCCAAAATTCGTATTCCTTAAATACTTTGGTTACAATAATATTTCAATTTTATCATGGTGTGTGGCAACTGAAGTTAGGTGTTTTTTGCAGACAAAGTTTAGTAGTAGTCACGTTATAGTTCTAAGATATAGTGTATCTCCATTTCTTAAACACAAACAAAAATCTTTAAAAAATTCACTACACGAACACTCTGTGAAACATCATTTTCAGTGTCATCTGCAGCACGTTCTGGAATAGTGTCCTTTATTTCATCTGACGTTGGCAGGTTTCTATACCAACCTCGAAAAACCTCTGGAACAGAGCCTGTGCGACACAACTTACGCGAGTCACGCATCGTTAACGGATGAAGATTGCCATACATTTTGGACAAATTTTCGCTTACCACGCCACGGTGCCCTTTACAACGAACATAAATGAACTATACTATCCCTGTGGTTATATCAGTTGAATATTATACACGGATTTGTTTGAAAGTACATGAAATTTATTGACTGGCTGTTAACGAGCTATTGATTGAGCCAGTTAATAAGTGAATATTCTCGGTTCTCCATGAATATTCTTGGTTCTATTTATCATTATATCTTAAAATATGTTTCAATCTACGAAATAATTCAATTGTTTCTTAAGTAGTACAAAGTTCTGGTATTCATAATTTTTTCTTTCATGAGCTTTTCCTGGGTGAGATTATTGCCTTAATGTTAAGATAGCGTCCTCACTCTTAAACATTATACATTTTGACGTTCTGCGTCCGTTCAAAATATTTAACTTAGAAATAAATTAGTTAAAAATTAGTACAAAATTGTGGTATTTTTATTTTTTTATTTAATTGTTTTTTCTTGTGTGGGTATGCTAATTTAACGTTAAGTTAGCGCACCCACTCTTATACCTGTTTTAGTTTGATGTTCTGCATCGGTTCAACATTTTTTATTTGGGATATAAATTATTTCATAATTAGTACAAAATTCGGGAATTTTTCTTTTTTGATTTCTAATAAGTGGGTATGCCAATATACGGTCATGTAAATTACCCATTTTTTACAATCTGAAAATTTTAACGTATATAAAATCATATTTGAGTCAGGACATCATCAAGAGTTTTACTTAGAGTTATGAAGGTAAACCGCCCCCTCCAAAAAATGAAGTTACCTTAATGCAACACTAAACTTCTTAAGCTGTGTTTCACTAGAAGAATTAATTTTCTGTTTCTCGTTTAATACATCTTTATCTTCTTCCACATTTTCTTCTTGATATTTTCGTTGTTTACAACACGAAGTATACTTGTCTTTTACACCCAGCGCCATTTTCACTGAAAAAGAATTAAGATTTATTAATGTTTTTAGTGAATAATGGCTATATATAATGTTAATGCTATCACTAAACGTTTAGTCTCTACAGCAATTTTCCACATTCTAAATTAATTTTTGATATCGGATCAAGGTAAAACTTTAAATAGGAGACATTGGTGCTATGTATTGAGATTTGCCTTTATTCCTGATTCACCAAATTAAATGTATTATTTTCGTGAAGTAGGATGTATGAATCTCAATAATTGAGGGTTGGATTTATTTGTGAGCCTTCATGATCGCATGGATGTTCATCCTGATATTTCAGTAATAACCTAAGAAGCATAATCCTAGAGATCTAAGAAATTGGATGTGAAGTCCTAAGCCCGTCGGGGCCAATTGTTTCGTTTTTATATTTTTCACTTTAAATGCAGTGGATTTGATCACTGTACAGGGGACAACGTTCTACGCGAAAACACACGCTACAAAAAAAGTTAAACACTATTTTATCTCTGTCGCCCTTTTTCCCCTATGTCAGTTTTCGTAGCTTTATTTGATACACACACTTTATTTGATGTTTTATCATCATCATATGTGCTCTTTTTACTTGGAACAATTTCTTTTCCTGGGTCTCAAAACGGAATAATTCTATTAATTATTTTGTATTTTGTACCTGTTTTGTACTTTTCCACATTCGACTACACCAGAACTAATGTCACTTGCAAAACCCGTTTCTTGTATTTGCGTTAATGAAATAAATTCATATCATTTTAGGTGGCCAAATAACTTTCACCAAGACAGAAAGGCATTCACATACGATTAGCAATATTTTAACGAGTATTGCGTCATCTGTCGGCGACCACAATGAACTTCCTGTATGTGCGGATTGCGACATCTGCCGGTAGCCCTCGAACTAGCTAATCCCAGAGTGTTCTTGGCGCTAATCGCAAAGTCCAGAAAATTCTCGACGGCGCCCGCCGAGTATAAATACGCGGCGGCCAGCGACCGTGAGTCAGTCTTAAGTCTGAAGTGGAATCTGAGCTGCGAAGTGTGTGCATCGCGGTGAATGGCAGTGCAGTGATTGTGCTCAGTGACGTGAACCGTGTCCAACGCCGTGAACTGTGGCCAGCGCATCGAACTGTGCAACAGTGTAAGAGAAGTGAACAGTGAAAGTAAATGCTCAAGAGAAGTGTAGTGTAAATAAATAATCAAGAGAAATGTGCCGTATAAAAAATAATCAAGTGATGCCTATCTGTACATAAATCAAGTTTTTCAGTGATTGCGTTAAGAAACAAAATAAACGTTTTTGTTAAAATATACCTGAGTTTGAATTCACCACCTAGAATCGTAACAATATTTAACGGATAAGAGGCCTTAGTTTGCAACTTTCAGTGAGTTGAGGTCGAAGTCATGTTGAATAGTTATGCATTGGTGACAACAAAGCCTCTAACATGCATTTTGTTAATTGTTGTTTATAATATTACAAAACAGTTCAAAGCACTACACTTCATGTGTCGAAACCGTTCTCAAAACACTACAACGATTTATTTCACAATAATATATAATAATAATAATAATAATAATAATAATAATAATAATAATAATAATTATTATTATTAAAATTTTGGAAAATGTTACAATTTTCTCCACTTTCACAGTTGCAGTACATTTTTGCCTCATAAAGAATACAAGCGACTATGAAGGTATTTGCTGGTGATGTATCCATAAAAAATAGTTACAAGTATCAATGGTGAGTTCACACAAGGTTTGGAAATTACAGAGAATGACCACTCAGTTTCGATTAATTACAATACTTTAAAGCAAGAGAACAAAAATATATTTTATTCTTACCGCGACATCTTTCAAGGTACACACAACACTCACTAAGCCGATATGAATCACTTATCAGCAATAAGTGCAGTAAATAAGACCCCAGAGGAAAAACAACACTATATGACTTCCTATGCCTGGTGCAGTCCATTGAAAATAGTTGGGCGGTGAGGACACACAGCCCAAAATGGCGCACTTTCCTGTGACAAAATGAAATACATATTCAGTAAAGGGTAACCCACGAGGAAGTGCTCTTGAATGTTATTACAAGGAGAAGTGATAATTTCCTCTTGTACTTTCTCGGGTGCATTAATTCACAGCGGGATTTAGGCCGGAATGCACATACTTACGGTGCTGTTGGAGACATTTTAAAATCAGAGACATGATCCAATTTCGTACAGGGATTAGCATATTACGTGTAAACTACCCACATATTTGCGGCAGTTTATGAGCCCTTTCCTTGCTGAGCGCAAGTTTCAGAAAAAATATATAGGAAATTAGTCACTAGGGTGAAAACGTTTAGTGAAGTGAAAGGAGCGATTATGCGTAGTGTACAGTAACAAGTATTGAACAGTTTTTGGATAAAGTGATATGCAGTGCAGTGCAGTGAAATGAAGTCAAGGGAAGGGAAGTGATTTCATTTCTTTCTGTGTGTTTCGCTAGTCGAAACCGTCTTTGTTCAGGTGTTTATTTATTTGTTTGCAGTAACGAGTGTTTTACGTATTAGAAATGTAATAGTTATTACACTGTGGTGTTAGGTAAAAATGTTTACCCATGTTTGTCTGAATGTGAATGAATAGGTGGAGGTTGGTGTGGATGCGAGGGTTTCTTGGTCTGCTATGTATCTACGCGTGTATGATTGTATGTATGTGTATTTGTGTACTATGTAAGTTTATCTGTTTAGTATATATACATTTTCATTTTTAGTATAGGAATGTAAATGCCATATGCATATCTACGAAATGACAACGAAATTTTTTTATATTGATTTGTAACATATTATTTTTTTAATTGTAACTGTACTTTTGTAATTCTGCATTCTGCCACCGGGCATCATTTGCCCAATTGGAGAATAAAATTTCTATCTATCTATTATTCCTAATTAAGAATTGAGTCAGGAACTAGGTAAGAAATGAATAGACCTGTTTAAAATATTATTGAGATCAACGTGGCTTATACTTTTAAAGAAAATTATGAAACGACTTATCAAATCCTACTCTGGGTGTCTCTCCCAGGCGATAGTATCTTGTCTCAAGTACTTAAAATCAAATGTTAGCCCTCAAATGTACTATGAATATACTCCACATTTCTCTAAATGTCTGCAAGTTGTTCTGCTGAGAATTTCCCAGTCCTGAGTGTGCACCGTCGTTGAGTGGCAAGGTACTTTGAATCTAGGGAAGGTCTCAAATCTGGGTTCTGCTCTCTCCATATCTTCAAAACTTCTATTTCTGAGCCGCATTTTCGATGAGGAGTTGAAAGCAGCCGCATCCAAATGATTACTCCTGATGATTTTTTTAATAAAAAGAATTACAATGTTGCGCTGCAAGAATTTGGAAAAGATGTATTTTAAATTTAAATCATAACCATTGAATTATTTCAATCAAAACGTTCAGTATTGAAACAGCCAACAAAAAATTGTACCAATTGTAAAATAACTCTTCTGAGCATGGATTTCGCTCGTTTTGCTCATATATCACAAAATTGCTCAACTGTCAGACTTAAAAATCAAAAAGGAGCGTTCCCCTTGCTACAAAGAAAGTGCGCTTAGGCGCATCAACAAAATACCAAAAGGAATGTCGCTCTAACAGCCCGGGGCAGGCAGGTGAGCAGTCATAATGGCGGTTTGCTACGGCAGGGGCTTTCTATGAGGCCAATGACGTGTTAAAGAACCTCTGAAAAAATAAAGCTTCTGCACGGGCTCACACGCCTATTCCGTGCCTCGTCAACTAGCGTGATCCATCCGGCACGAAATGAAGAAAAATAATCAAGAACAGCCTGGGAGAATAAGGCTTCTTTTGCTATAATTCTGCTACAATTCAAGAAAAAATAGAAAAGCACAAGAATCAATTTTGTGGAGCTGCAACTCATGGCAGCTACCTCAAAAATTGCTAAAAAACAAATGGTTAAAGCATCTGCATAAAATACAAGATGAACACAGAAATTATTACATAACGAGCATTTCAAATTACATCAAATACGAAATAAATTTCAGCGAATCTATGTACAGAGAAACCTGCTCCCTCCTACGGAACGTTAAAAACGTGACTACGTAGAAATTAAAGGTATAATACAAAATTTGGTTCAGATACTAAATGAATTTGAACACAAATTAAATATGGCATAAAACCGGGACAAATCTTGAAAGAAAATCCACCGGGAGCGGTAGTTCAGTGCATCAACTGATGTTACTGCAGCGCCTCTGACCGGGAGGTCCAAAGTTCGAGTCCTGACGGCGACAGGATTTTCGACACTAGCTTTTCAGCTAGGTCAAATTCGGTCGCTGTCTGGAAGAGAATTCTAGCGGCCGGCTCCTCGGTAGTTTTCCGTGGTTTCTCCGATCAACACCAGGCGAATGCCGGGGCAGTACCCTACCAAACGGGCCACGGACCGCGCGCGATCTGTCCTTCCTCTTCCTTGTCCTATCCTCTCCCCTTACACACATGCACTACACTACCACATATTCCGGGAGACCGGTCGGGAGCTTAGAGCTTGTCCCGGCTGGAGCGGTGCCCCGCTGGTGGGAGAGTCCTGGTTAGAGGGAAACCTCATTAGTCGACGACAGATCGGCGCTGGATTTTGCCATCCAGCGGGGAAAGATCACCGCCATCTACCGAGAACAAACATGCACTAATGACCAAAGCAGTTGACGCGCACGGAAAGACGAAAAAACCAACCAACCAACTTGAAAGCAAATCCATCTAAAAGGTTTAAAAGTAATATTTACAGAGTGGTGCTATTTTTACGGGTAAGAGCAAAAATGGCCATACACATTTAAAGAAGATAGTGACGTAGTAAAAAATTCAAGTATGGCAAACAACATTTGGCAAAGGAAAAGCGGAAAATATTTACACTTTACATATCAATCCGCTGGGTACTATCTCTTGAGCGCAAGTTCGCCCAGTGGGAAAAAAAGAAACTATTGATAGATGACAGCGCCACTGGTGGCGAAATGATGTACAACATAAGAAATTACATTGTATCAAGAGATGGATGTACATTTCAAGAATAGACTATAGAATGCGATGCAAGAGGCATGTAGCAGTAAAGTATAGTTTACAACACCGTTTTCCAAAGAGCAAACATCAGTTCGCGTATTCAATTTAATATGTTTTAACAGTTTAAAAATAATTACAAAGATCATTAGAGCATAAGATTGTTACATAACTGATATACCATTTATTTTACTACAATTACAAATTTGTATTTAAATTAAGCCAAGCTCTTTAATTTAAATTAGATATTAAAAATTTAATAAAGAATATATTGTAATTAAAAAAATAATAAAATTAATGTCAATTACGCTTTTACATTTGATTTCCCTTTTGGTTGTGACCACAACAATTCTTATACCATATACTACTAATGAGTTAAATATACCTGGGCAGCAGAAGCTCTCTTTCACTTGGGAACAATTTGGTTTGAAATTGGAACAAAAATCAGAGGACGAACAATATTGTTGAAGATTGCTCAAGGCGTCCATAAGTGTGTAGATAGGAATTATAGAATATATCCACTGAAAGATGTAATGAGCTTCTCCTAAGACACTTGCTTGTTCTCGCTCTTGAGATTGAATGCTTGTCAGTTTATTGAACGTGCTATGAATGAATCCTGCAAATTCACAGAAGAAACAAAACGTTTATTTTGAAATTGTAGTCATTTATTGTTTGTAATGAATTGGATAATGTCAGTGGAATGATATAAAACCATAAAAAACAAACTTTGCATAAAAAAGCCAGGGGATAGTAAGAAGTATATTTTCTTAATCAAGAAAGAAAAGCACTGCCAATTATTTGAAGATATACTGATAGTTACGAGGGACCTTTCAACAAGTTCAGGTCAAAATCTGGCATCGTATTTTTTCCATTGATAAATATTCACAATTTCTATGTGCTGTGGAAAAGTTAGCTGCCGTCTCCCATTGGAAGTTAGTAAAAACTATACGAACATTTGACGACGCAAAACGTCGTTCGCGCGGGGTTTGTGTAGCCCTTCCTGCAGTGAGAGATATTTGAAAAATTTAACTGAATTTCAATAATCGAACTGTATAATTTTAAATTTAAATTGAAACGTATTGATACTTTTGCATAGTAAATGTAATCGATTTAATTCTGCCGATTAAAGTAAAATTATAGATTGTCGTAGTAACTATGACGAATCCCCAGCAACTGACAAATAAACACAATAAATCCTTACATTTAGTTACTCCGGGTTACTATGTTCCTCGATGTGAACAACTGTTTTCCACCCAGCAAATTGTTAGACGTAACCGGTAAGTAGAGAACCTAGCGAGGAATAACAGCACAAACGTTAGTCGTCCGCGGCTACATTGCTCGCTGCAGCAAGGGTTGCCCTTGGCGTTAGCGCAGACAGGGCTGCCAATACTCATAAAATTCTCTATTTTTCAGTAACGTACAGTGCGCTACGGCAGCTAATTCTTTTCACATCACATATAAACAATGAATATCTTTCAATAGAATCAAAAATCAGGGCAGATTTCGTCATGAACCTGTTGAAAAATATCGTGCTGGTGTCACTGAGTCTGAAATAGTTCGCTTACTAAGATATTAAGTCCACTAATTTAGCTTAAGAAATAAACTTACCAATCTTGATAACTATCAATAAAACTGTGAGGCCAGTCTCTTTCGATCTGAGCAACAATGACCAGGTGTACAGGAACGGTAAGTTCGCACACACAAAGCAGACCAACACCGCAAACGTCCTTGCTGTTGAACACAAAAGAGGAACAGAAAATATAATTTCGCACACGTGTAAATAATTGCATACATATGAATAATCCTGGGCACTAATTATACAGTTTTACATATTTATAACACTTTTTCTTGATCTAGTAACGGTTTTATATATTTAAATTGCAAAATTACATAAATGACTTTCATTTCCTTGTGTTACATCAGATTCTTAAACGAGAGGTGCTCAACAGTACATTCTTTCTCGAATTATTGGTAACGTTTTCGTAATATTGAAATTTGTAACTTCTGTGCTACCAACATCCCAGCTATAACTGAAAACGTTCAGTGCCAACAAATCGCCTTGGGTGTGCTGTGGTCGGATTTTGAACTTGTATACACCACGCGGCGATGTGCGACAGCAAAGATATTGTCCATTTCTTTGGAGGTTGTATTGAAGAAGAAAGAGGAACTCAAGGAAGATAACCTATTTCAAATAAGTAAGAACACAGGAAACTGGAAATAACCTGGAATTGATAAGATCCTTAATTATTGGATGATGAAATTAACAGCATTGCATTCTCATCTAACAAAGTCTGTTGCTATAATTTTAAGGAAGTCCCTGAGTGTCTTATGCGTGGCATCACTTGTTGGCTACCCAAAGCGGGAGGCATTTCTTTGGTGTAAAACTACAGGCCAATCACTTGTTTGCCAGTTATGTACAAAGCTATATTTGTAGCCATGGCTAACAAAATGTACAGACAACTAGATAAGAAACGCCTGTAGTCATTTGAACACAAAGAACATCGTAAATGTTGCTATGGCAGGAAGGAAATATTGCTACTAAAGAAAGTCATCTTGAATGGTGTGAGGAAACGAAAATGTAATTTGAGATTGGCTTGAATTGACTACAAGAAGGCCGTTGACTGATCCATACGATTGAATTTTGAAGTCGCTGAAGATATATCGATTTCACCCTAGACTTAATGACGTTTGCAAGGCTAGTACAAAGTCATGATGTATCACGGTACGAATACAATAGAAAGAAAATAAAAGAAACAAGAAAACAGATGAACAGGTAAATTTTTCAAAGAGATTCGCTATCCCATCTTCTGCTTTGCATAGGCTTCATTTCACTATCTAGACCGTTTTGGCACACTGACTTTGATTATAAGTTCCATGTTGATAAAAGATCCGTATCATATTTGTTTTAGATGGGTGATCTTAAAGCGTTTGATAAGAATGAAGCAATTTTCTTCCAAACGTCTGTTGTCAATGATTTTAGCAATGACATCTGCTTGAAATTTGGTCTTCACGAATGAGCAAAAGTCAATTTAAAGAGAGGAAAAATTACGTTGGAGAGCAGTGATGTTGAAATGCATATTGTGCTTCAAGAGTTTGAGACGGGTGAAACAAATGTCTGCGCATTGAAGAATGTGACGAACCACAAGACAATGCGGATCTGCACAGACCGCCCGTCTGCGTGGGAAGGTAATATAGTACGTCGTATATCGATACACACGAGCAACAAAAATTAATGTTAATAAAATATTTCATTATAACATAAGGACGTGAGCTGAGCAGGGTAACTGGTTTTAACAAATATAAATACAAACATTAATTGATTGCAAAGGTTTGCAAATACTCGTGTATGCAGTTATCAAATTAATTAAATTAATGAATATTTGTGGAAATTATCATGTAAATTTCACGAACGACGCAATGAAACAAAGAATTCGCAGGGAGTATTACTGACGCGTGAGTCTAGTCCTGCTATCCGCACTGAACTCCACGTGTAAGATATCTGGAATTGGAGGTGGTTGCACTAGTGGACTGGGCTGTACAAGAAATTCAAAGCATGGGTTGAAAGACTACGGAACTGCTTACAATGCATCATGTTGAAGTAAGTTGTAGATATGCACGATACGCGTTTTGTTTGAATGGGACCTTTTCAAGTTACAAAAGAAGTTTTAGTGTGGCAAGAAAGGCAATTTTTCAATATTACTTATTTTCTGAAATGCAATTCCGGTATGTGATATTGTAGAAGCATCTCTAGTTTCCCGTGATGTCACAGCTGGGATACTCGGCGCTCCCGTGAGGGAGTTCCTGTGTGCATGGTCCGATGCCAGTCCTCTGGCGTTGGATGATTTTGAAACTACCTCTGACGCGGGGAAAAAAATTCTCGAGCGAAGATTTGATCGGTCCAAATTGGAGAGATTTAAATTGTAGACAAGAGACGACGCCCGATTTAAGAATGCGAAACCATGCACGTGTTAACACCTAACATTCTCTGGTCTCTCGCCGAACCAAGCAACTACAACACTATTTGTAAAAGAATCACTGACGGAATCTTGAAATGGAGAGGTCTAATGAAAACTGCGGCTAAGAAAATATGCTCAAAATATAAGCTTACGCTACAAAGAATTAGAAACACGAGACATTTAATTGGCAAAGGTGTTTGCTTGGCATTCTACCTAAACAAAGTCATAATATAACTGCCAAAATGTTGGGGACACTGTATAGGACGCAATGTCTTTCGCAATGCCCCAACTCTGGGGAAAATTAATCTTTGCTGGAAGCTTTTCAGGCTATTTTATTTATTGATATATATTATAAAAATTCTTACGTACGCCTATTCATTGTCACATATTTAACTACTAAACTAGTTACTTGCCTGTTGAAAGGCATTTAAGATGTATGAATCCAAAAACGATGATAATTAGTGCACAGGCAACCAAGAAGCAGAAGCAATCGAAGATGAAATGCACTCCCCAGAAGATTAGTACATTGAGACCAGAGACCATCTGCATGTGCTTGGATTTGTTCAAGCGCTCTCTGGTGGGGAACAGGATGAAGTAACAGGACAGTAACATTATGCCGTTGACGATTTCTTCGACATACGAAGAAGCTTTTATCAACAGGAGACTCTGAAATCGAACACAATCATTTCATTTTACTTTCTTGCCTTACGTATGTCAGAAGAGAAAGTATTGTAATCATCAGCCCGGACACGATGAATTTTCGACTTAAATACTCTTATTGTATAGCCCTGGTACAGAAAAGTGTATCAATTGTTTCTAAGTACAGTAAATAACTTATTCTAACACTTGGTGTAGCCAGAAACCATGTTTCCTGGGTCCTTGATCCGATTGATCTCAAAATGTCTGTTGGTCCGTCCGTCCTGTGGTCAAAGCTTGTGCATAAGCCATTCAGTCAATTTTCTCCAAAATTAATATTCCCTGATCGAACTAAACGAACTCGAAGTTTTAGGAGTTTTAAACGTATGTTTTGAAATATAAGAGTACTTTACATAACACTTCAACATTTTAAAATTTTAACAAAAAATGAATATTTTTAAAGTTAAAATTTGTCAAACTAAATATTTTCGCGCAAATATCAACGCAAATTTGGCAATTATAACTCCTTTCAATACAGATAAATTATTTCTCAACAATGAGACGTCATTTACAGAAATTCGCGGGTGCGACGCGGAATTATATTGTTGCATTTCCTGCATTGATGATGTTCCCTGAAAGCTAGCAATTTTCATTTCGTATATTTCAAATAGGTTTTCTATTATTTCTAAAAGATTAATTTGTAAATGGATAACAAAAGGTCGAATGTTAGAAACGAAGAAATAAATGTTAAATTATACACAAATTCTAACTTGCGAGCATCCAACTGTCTAGAATTACGTTCACGCAGCGCAGTGCGGCGCAAAGACGTGAGTGAGCATTTGTTTTTTGTCGCCAAATTACATAAAAAATACTAATTTTCAGAAAATGGAACATGACCTTTTTTGAAGATCTATTTTTGGTAAACACATTTCATTAAGAAAAAAGTGTATTTTCACAACTGTAGTTGCAATAAGAGACCAAAGGCGAAGAGTAGGCAGTTCGGAGCGGGCTATTATATTTGTCGCGAAATTACACAAGAGTATTCATCATTTTCAGAAAATTCAACATGAATTTATTTGAAAACCTTTTCTTTTTTAAGATCACATTTCATTGAAAAAACCTCTTGACAAGTGTAGTTGAAGGATCTGAAATTTTTACTGAGATTGACTCAAAAGTCGTGCCGAATTCCATCTTAGAGATACTACCCTCAGCCGCCACTTTAGAAAAACCCAAGATGGTGCTAATAACACATTGAAAAGTAGAATGTTCATACGCGCACACATGAAATGTTATGGTGCGAGCAGCAGTCCGACACGGACGTGTTCCATACTACAGCGGGAGCCAGACTGATTAAGTTCCGTTAGAACATTGTAAATAAATAACATATTTAGAATCTAGAAAATTCACACGCGCACAAACTGAAAATGCTGGTGTAAATGAGAAGAGCGAGCCGGAGGCAGACTTGGACGTGTCCCCTTCATGACCATAGACATGTAGTCAATGGCTATGGGCCTGACTGACTCGGTTCCGTTAGAACGATGGTCGAGGCGGAGGGAGTGGGCGGCTGCGAGAGCTCTCAGGCAATCGGAGTTCCAGTTTCCGCTATTAGAGTTTACATTTATTGTAAATTTGGCTGCTTTGAAACAAAGAAGGATATGTGAGAGTATAATTATTGAACTTAGAAATTTTGACGAGATGTGAAAATTATTATAGTATGATATAAATGAGTTGGTCGATAATTTCATGTGACGCAATTATTGCGGAATTCTGAGAAGCGGCGTTGCCAGATCGCACCATTCTGCTAGCACAAACAATGAAATATGTAAATGTACAAATCAAAACAAATTGTTTGTGCAGGCCGGGGATGGACTGTGTAACAAGAGAGCGCATTGCATATTAAGTGTTTTTAAAAGTAAAACTTGCTCTGACAAAACCATTTCTGTGAAATATCATTGCAGAATTGAATTGACTTGTTTGGAAACCTAATGATTAGCATACGAAGTCTCTTTCATTCGTTATATTCAAGGTTATAAACCACTTAAATGAAAATTTGAAACAAAAGCATTACGCTTATAAAATCTACACAAAATAGTATGCAGCTAGTATTATTTGCACACACAAGTTGCAGCTAGCATTCGATACAGTTGCAACTGCCGTTTTCGGAAGCGCCAGTCGCAGCTGGTAATTAATAAAATAAATACCACTAACCTGTGATTTAGGAGAAAATGGCAGGGGATGGTTCACGATATTTATGGAAATGCCTGATGACTTAAGTAGTGCATTGTACAACATGTTCAAAGCCAAAGGCAGAGCGTGGTGTGGCTGGTCGTTGAACCATCCTGTAATTGTATCATTCTCAAATGAAGCTCCAATGATGTAATGCTGACGTGCCTTTACGCTGTCGGCTTTATACTGCACAGAAATTCCACATTAGCGTAGCCTTATTGGGCAATATTGGAGTGTTGTCTGCGTATCTAATAGTTTATTGACTCAAAAAAATTTTTGTCAGAACCAGAAACACAGAAAGCAGATTTTCCGTCCAGTCATCAAGCTAGCTGATGACGACTGCCATTTGATCGAAAAATACTATCCCATAAACTACTTAGTTTCAGATACCTAGACAACACTTGTGTCTAATCACTTCTATGAAAGGTAATAATCTCTCCATAAAAAACTTAATAATACTGGAAAACCTACCATTTTCCTCACTGGATTCAAAATGTAACTAGTGATGCTACAGAATGGCAGACTTCGTAGGTGGTGGGACCTGATTCTATTGCGTCTGGGCTAGTCTAGCTCTCTAAAACAGTACATAAAGTAACCTGCCATTTGGTTCATATTCTTTGGAAGGCGTTTGTAAGAGTATGTTTGTTGCACCTGTGCTTTTTGGAGTTTTAAATGTGTACACGTGACCTTTTTGGGACGTTACACGTATAATTGGCCAACAGCAGAGCCAACGAATAAAGACAATTTAGATTCTCAGCGCACGAGGAACGAAGAGCTAGGTGGGTGTGGAGTCCAATGGACGACCTAGGGGTTGTGTACGCTCTTTGGCAATATAAAGTACTGCAGTGGTTTTTGTTTAGGTATTTATATGTGATTACTTATTACTAGTGACTAGGGGTAAGATTTCAAATTTTTGGATTACATTTTGACCTTAGAGAGCTTAAAGGTCGCTTTACAGAATAGTGCAAAACTCATGTTTGTTGAAATCCCTGATTTTTCGAAAATTGAAAATATTAAAATTTTTTTCACGTCTCCTACAACTTCACGTCTCCTTCATCGTCTTCCTACAACTACAATTGAGCCTTTTAGAAAAAGGGGTGTAAATAAAGAATAATACTTTCCGAAAAATAAAGTAAACGAAACAAAAATTAATGTAAGACTATAATTCTTAGGAATAAATGGCCTAAAGAGTGTTAAGAAGATATTCTTTTAATTTACTACAGATATTTTGAAGTGAAACATGGTTTAATAATTAAGTAATTAACCATTTTGTTGACTTACACAACTTTTGCACACATAGTTTCTGAAAACTGTGAATTATATACAAATAAACGGCACTGATAATATTCGTCTCCGACAAAAATGTGATGGAAAATAGGGAAATAGAATCAAATTAATGCAAATCATAAAAGACCAACGTACACAAGGAATTTATACACCATGATTTGCTATTTTATACAATGTAAACATTAATTAGTAAATATCGCAAAAAATAAAATTGCAATTACTATTATTGCAAGTTTTACACTAAACCACTAACAACAAGCGTTTTGACGAGGATTAAGTTAGCAGTGCTCACTTTGTTGATAAGTTAGTTGGGGCAGCAGGCTCCTTCTCATCTTGAACGTGTTCAAATGGTCCCTTCTTAATCAATAGGTATGTTTTTAGTGAGTTGAAGTAATTATCGTGCACTGGAGTTATGTGTTGCAGAAGTTCAAACATATTAAGTTTTTCTCTAAGGAGCTGCTTCTACTCTATTTGCAGCCAAGTTACCTTGGGTCCCGCCTTATTATATGAAACGCAGTTTTAATTGTGGAGTTTGTATTGATATTTGCTTGAAAATATTTAGTTTTTGCATCTGATGTTCTTCGATGCATTTGTAATGAGAGTTAGGAAAAATTATTGAGGTGTGTTAGTTCGGACTGAAATTGTCTAAATAGTTTATGTAACCATTTCTAAGGGTGAGAAAGTATGTGCTGTTTTGCACTTCTAGTTCTTTTAGTAGATTCATAAATACATAACTAATGAAATTATCAATTTAATGGTAATATATCAAATATGTATTATTGCAACTAAACATCAGATTAAAGTTCAAACACATTTTAATTAATAATTTTTTTCTAAAAAGTAGAAACCATATGTAAATATCCTCACCTGATCTAACATGTACTTTTCAAAAGCATCGATGGGATCTGTTTCATTGTCTAAAACAGTTATATCACTACCAGTTACCAGATCTTCATAATTTTTAGCCAAATATTTGTCACCAGTTCCAACTGTTATCACTGTCTTTGAGTTTTCATAAGACTGCAACAAAATGCCATTGACATTAAACAAATAGAAAGCACAAAATATATCAATTCGTTGTAACGCACATCAAACTTTTTCGTGCAAACTAAAAAAAGTACAGAATTAGCTGAGAGAGGTGGCCTTTGTTCGTATTCTCAAACATCCAGGAAAACAAACATTGCTTAATGCACTAAGGAGGTGGTTTAGGTTCAAACACCAAATGATTTACAAAATCCTCTAAACGACTTACGTTCTCTCTAATAGAAAAAGCTAACGAATTTAATAAGTATTTAAGTTCGCTTTTCAAAAGCAATACGAACCATCCACTAATTCAAAGTTCTTCGGTTACAAATCAGTTTATTATTGAAATGAACGTTCTACGGAATAAAGTAAAATATATGAAAAATGGTAAGTCAAGGGGCCCAGACGATATTTCTACGGGCATCATTAAACTGGGAGGAGTGTTACAAACCAAGCGTACATAAATTTATGACGGTCGCCAGTTGAATTAACAGCAACAAGGAATTATGACCAATTATTGGTCCTAATGGAGTTGAGCGGAATTAACACAAAAATTCCTAGGTATCGGACATTCGTAGAGGTGCTATTTTCAAAGGGAAAAGGCACTGGTTCAAAATTCCCATGTACGTTTCAACTACGCTATAGAGACACAATCCAACTTCACTTAATACAAGTTTATTACATAAGTGATTTACAAATAACAATCAGTATTCCTCTTTGTCGCTAAACTATGCTGTAAGAGGAATTAAGCAGAATTACTAATAACCAACAATTTTCACATAAATGTAAAGCATGAAAGGCCACATTGCCTTTAAAAACGTGAATTTAAACAGAGTTACTACGTCAAAAGCCGAAATTTGTTGAAGTTTTAGGGTTACAAACGGCTGACGTACATCAACAACATGACAAAAGCCTCACATTTGAGAACTTTTCAATATAAACATATAAACAAATTGAGTGACAAGCTGTAAAGAAATGTTACAATTTAAAACAACATTAAAAACAATCTTATTCAGCGACTTCTATTTGCCACGAACTATTACATGATTGATGGGATTGGATTAATTGCATATCCCTTTTATCATCAAAAAATTGTAGTGCCATCTCAGTTAAAAAGTGTTTGAACACTTCAGTGCCAACTGCGGCTTGGTGCCCGAGCAACCTTGTATAGTTGCTCACGTGGCCAATAAACGGAGTACTACAAGCAGACCACGGCCACTGCCGTACGGGCCCTTCCTCCGTGTCGTAAGTGCTCCAATGAGAGTACCTTCTTACTAATGTAATTTAATGTTTTAATAATCAGCAGTTTTTATATTATTATTACTTTTATTGTTATTATTATCATTGTAGTATTATTATTACTATTATGATATTATTTGCATAACATTTATTATCTTATTTATGCAATTAACTTCCACCGGGTTACACCCAATAGCAGTTTAAATAAATGTATCTCATCTTTAATCGGATGGAACTAAACAGCGACAAAGACGAATTCCACGCCTCTAGGAAAACAGCTAAATAGCGACTAACGCTCCGGCCTGACGAAGATGTTGTAGTGCCGGGTTGTCTCATCGGTTCGTTTCCTGCTTTTTTTCAATAAATTACAGACTGATTCAGGAACAGATCTTTAAATAACGGACCGCCTGCGATCCTTCCTTGCCCAATACGTCCACATTCTGACCCTATGTGTCTGGCGCTGGGCTAGCCTCCTATCCCAAGTAGTCCATTTCCCTTAACCTAGATAAGCTCCTGCAGGAAATCAAGTAACCACAATTATGGCAGTGCACATAAAAGAGAGAACCTGTCCACATTCTATTATTCTTTTTTTCTCCCATTTAAAAGTAATTTTCTCCTTCATATTCACAATTTCACCAACTTTTAAACCATTGTTACATTTTCATCAATTTTCTGTCCTTTTCAAGAACATTTGTACAAATATAGACTGATTTGCAGCTCTCAGTAATGCAGTACAAACTCATTTAAAATATTATATTATTTTGTGTCATTACATATGCAGCTTTGCTTCAGTCATTGGCTCCTAGGTTGAGCCACGGCAGATCTATGTTAATACTCCATTGCTACCTTAAGGAGCAGTCAGGTATAGGTAGCAATTCTACCGTGCGTTTGCACCCCCTTCCACCAGGAGTGCTGATAGTATTACGCTACTCCTCGTCAGGCTAGCGGCGAGGCGAAGGCGAAGAAGTGCACCGTGGCGTGGCATCTTGCATCAAGAGAGCTTATAAAAGGGCCTGCGCGCCCTAGTAAAATTGCCACTCGCCACTAACCTCTTTACTTGTCTTCAGGTGTTGTTAAAATGAACATTTGAAATTGAGAGTGAGCCCGGCACAGTGCTGTTAGTACTGGTTTTTAAATGTTTTATGTAGGTGGTTCTCTTGTGTTGGAATGCCCGTAGTGAGTCATGAAGGTGGCTAAGAGCCATATTTTGGTAAAGACATGATTGTGAATTCTTGTTATGTTATGATGGTTAGCTACAAGAGTGTTATGTTTTAACTGGTTGATCCTTATTTTGCAGCAGTGTATGATTGTATGAAATCCCAGTGAGTCGCTTTTAATGCGCTTGGGTACTTGACGGCCACCTCCGACGAGAGGAAGACGAGGACGGGCGTGAGCGCCGGGATGGCGAAGAAGAGTTGCACCTGTCTTTTCCATGGCCTAGGGTCTTATGACGCTGACCTGGAGGCGCAGGCTGAGCGCGGCAGCACGGACACGTGGACGGCCACCTCCGACGAGAGGAAGACGAGGACGGGCGTGAGCGCCGGAATGGCGAGGAAGAGTTGCACATGTCTTTTCCACGGCCTAGGGTTTTATGATGCTGACCTGGAGGCGCAGGCTGAGCGCGGGCAGCACGGGCACGTGGACGGCCACCTCCGACGAGAGGAAGACGAGGACGGGCGTGAGCGCTGGGATGGCGAGGAAGAGTTGCACCTGCCTTTTCCATGGCCTAGGGTTCTTATGACGCTGACCTGGAGGCGCAGGCTGAGCGCGGGCAGCACGGGCACGTGGACGGCCACCTCCGACGAGAGGAAGACGAGGACGGGCGTGAGCGCCGGGATGGTGAGGAAGAGTGTCAGCTGCCTTTTCCATGGCCTAGGGTTCTTATGACGCTGAAGAGAAGACGGGGCTGAGCGCCGGAAAGCACTGCCTTTTCCATGGCCTAGGGTTCTTGGGACGCTGACCTGGAGGCGCAGGCTGAGCGCGGCAGCACGGGCACGTGGACGGCCACCTCCGACGAGAGGAAGACGAGGACGGGCGTGAGCGCCGGGATGGCGAAAAGAGTTGCACCTGCCTTTCCATGGCCTAGGGTTCTTATGACGCTGACCTGGAGGCGCAGGCTGAGCGCGGACAGCACGGGCACGTGGACGGCCACCTCCGACGAGAGGAAGACGAGGACGGGCGTGAGCGCCGGGATGGCAAAGAAGAGTTGCACCTGCCTTTCCATGGCCTAGGGTCTTAGACGCTGACCTGGAGGCGCAGGCTGAGCGCGGCCGCACGGGCACGTGGACGGCCACCTCCGACGAGAGGAAGACGAGGACCGGCGTGAGCGCCGGGATGGCGAAGAAGAGTTGCACCTGCCTTTTCCATGGCCTAGGGGTCTTATGACGCTGACCTGGAGGCGCAGGCTGAGCGCGGGCCGCACGGGCACGTGGACGGCCACCTCCGACGAGAGGAAGACGAGGACCGGCGTGAGCGCCGGGATGGCGAAAAGAGTTGCACCTGCCTTTCCATGGCCTAGGTTCTGACGCTGACCTGGAGGCGCAGGCTGAGCGCGGACAGCACGGGCACGTGGACGGCCACCTCCGACGAGAGGAAGACGAGGACGGGCGTGAGCGCCGGGATGGCAAAGAAGAGTTGCACCTGCCTTTTCCATGGCCTAGGGTTCTTATGACGCTGACCTGGAGGCGCAGGCTGAGCGCGGGCAGCACGGGCACGTGGACGGCCACCTCCGACGAGAGGAAGACGAGGACGGGCGTGAGCGCCGGGATGGCGAAGAAGAGTTGCACCTGCCTTTTCCATGGCCTAGGGTTCTTATGACGCTGACCTGGAGGCGCAGGCTGAGCGCGGGCAGCACGGGCACGTGGACGGCCACCTCCGACGAGAGGAAGACGAGGACGGGCGTGAGCGCCGGGATGGCGAAGAAGAGGTGCACCTGCCTTTTCCATGGCCTAGGGTTCTTGCGACGCTGACCTGGAGGCGCAGGCTGAGCGCGGTCTGCACGGGGTACGTGGACGGCCACCTCCGACGAGAGGAAGACGAGGACCGGCGTGAGCGCCGGGATGGCGAAAAGAGTTGCACCTGCCTTTCCATGGCCTAGGGTTCTTCGACGCTGACCTGGAGGCGCAGGCTGAGCGCGGACAGCACGGGCACGTGAACGGCCACCTCGACGAGAGGAAGACGAGGACGGGCGTGAGCGCCGGATGGCGAAGAAGAGTTGCACCTGCCTTTCCATGGCCTAGAGTTCTTAGCTGACGCTGACCTGGAGGCGCAGGCTGAGCGCGGCAGCACGGGCACGTGGACGGCCACCTCCGACGAGAAGAAGACGAGGACGGGCGTGAGCGCCGGATGGTGAGGAAGAGTGTCAGCGCCTTTCCATGGCCTAGGGTTCTTATGACGCTGACCTGGAGGCGCAGGCTGAGCGCGGGCAGCACGGGCACGTGGACGGCCACCTCCGACGAGAGGAAGACGAGGACCGGCGTGAGCGCCGGGATGGCGAAAAAGAGTTGCACCTGCCTTTTCCATGGCCTAGGGTTCTTATGACGCTGACCTGGAGGCGCAGGCTGAGCGCGGACAGCACGGGCACGGGACGGCCACCTCCGACGAGAGGAAGACGAGGACGGGCGTGAGCGCCGGGATGGCGAAAAAGAGTTGCACCTGCCTTTTTCCATGGCCTAGGGTTCTTATGACGCTGACCTGGAGGCGCAGGCTGAGCGCGGACAGCACGGGCACGTGGACGGCCACCCCGACGAGACGAAAGACGAGGACGGGCGTGAGCGCCGGGATGGCGAAGAAGAGTTGCACCTGCCTTTTCCATGGCCTAGGGGTCTTATGACGCTGACCTGGAGGCGCAGGCTGAGCGCGGGCAGCACGGGCACGTGGACGGCCACCTCCGACGAGAGGAAGACGAGGACGGGCGTGAGCGCCGGGATGGCGAAGAAGAGTTGCACCTGCCTTTTCCATGGCCTAGGGTCTGCGACGCTGACCTGGAGGCGCAGGCTGAGCGCGGGCAGCACGGGCACGTGGACGGCCACCTCCGACGAGAGGAAGACGAGGACGGGCGTGAGCGCCGGGATGGTGAGGAAGAGTGTCACCTGCCTTTTCCATGGCCTAGGGGTCTTATGACGCTGACCTGGAGGCGCAGGCTGAGCGCGGGCAGCACGGGCACGTGGACGGCCACCTCCGACGAGAGGAAGACGAGGACGGGCGTGAGCGCCGGGATGGCGAAGAAGAGTTGCACCTGCCTTTTCCATGGCCTAGGGGTCTTATGACGCGACCTGGAGGCGCAGGCTGAGCGCGGGCAGCACGGGCACGTGGACGGCCACCTCCGACGAGAGGAAGACGAGGACGGGCGTGAGCGCCGGGATGGCGAGGAAGAGTTGCACCTGCCTTTTCCATGGCCTAGGGTTCTTGCCACCTCCGACGAGAGGAAGACGAGGACGGGCGTGAGCGCCGGGATGGCAAAGAAGAGTTGCACCTGCCTTTTCCATGGCCTAGGGTTCTTATGACGCTGACCTGGAGGCGCAGGCTGAGCGCGGGCAGCACGGGCACGTGGACGGCCACCTCCGACGAGAGGAAGACGAGGACGGGCGTGAGCGCCGGGATGGCGAAGAAGAGTTGCACCTGCCTTTTCCATGGCCTAGGGTCTTATGACGCTGACCTGGAGGCGCAGGCTGAGCGCGGGCAGCACGGGCACGTGGACGGCCACCTCCGACGAGAGGAAGACGAGGACGGGCGTGAGCGCCGGGATGGCGAAAAGAGTTGCACCTGCCTTTTCCATGGCCTAGGGGTCTTATGACGCTGACCTGGAGGCGCAGGCTGAGCGCGGGCAGCACGGGCACGTGGACGGCCACCTCCGACGAGAGGAAGACGAGGACGGGCGTGAGCGCCGGGATGGCGAGGAAGAGTTGCACCTGCCTTTTCCATGGCCTAGGGTTCTTATGACGCTGACCTGGAGGCGCAGGCTGAGCGCGGGCAGCACGGGCACGTGGACGGCCACCTCCGACGAGAGGAAGACGAGGACGGGCGTGAGCGCCGGGATGCGAGGAAGAGCAGCAGCGTGAGCCAGCGGTGCCGCGCCGCCGCGCTCTTCTTCAGGCCCATGGCGCGCAATTGCTGCCACAGCCGCCGCCCGGCCCGCCCGCCCGCGCCTGCGCACACGCGACCACTTCCATCAATTGGAGGCCAAAATTCTTGCATTTATAACAAATCCTTGGCGTGAATTAACAGCAAAGGGTATGCATTTTAAACGTTCCGCCTTTGACTTATATTTTTTCTAGAAATCGCGGACTGGCTTCCAGAGAGAAAGGCAAAGACCTCTTTCGTATGAAACTCTTTGGATGGACAAACTGATTTGAAAAGTTGAACGCTTTGAAAAGATGCTCGGGAGATTGCGCTGGATAGTTGGGCCCGCATTGTTGGCACATTTCCACGCATCAAATGCATTTCTTAATATGACGCCACCAGACTCAATTTTTGGAGGATTTTCGTGTGGTTCGAGTGGTCAACGAGAAGGGCAAAAGATAAATTTGCTGCTTTTTGTAAAATCTTGGAACTGATTAGCAACAAGCTCAGCAGATACTACCTTCCACGAGAAAATCTGACTGTGGCCGAACTGCTGGTACCTTTTCGAGGACTGTGCAAATTTTTGCAAATACATGAAATCAAAAACGGCTAAATATGGCATAACAATATGGATATGTGACTCCAAAAACTTCACACCTTTGAAAGGGTTGTCATACTTAGATACAAAAGGAAATAAGGGTACAAATATTAGCTTCAAAGTGGTAGAAAACCTTTCTTCTGAATTTCGTGAGACTCATCGTTATATTACTATTGATCATTTTAATTTAAAGGATTTAGCCTATCACTTGTTGAAAGATGGTCAGACATTGGTTGGTATAGTACGACAAAACAATTATTTATTTGAAAGGGAATGTGCTATTGTTGTCGAAGAAAACCGAAAGTCAAAAATAATATTAAACTACAACAGCACAAAAGGGGGTTTTGGACAACACGATCAAGTGTGTTGTTCAAACGTACCGCTGCACGAGGAGATGGCCACTGGCTCTTTTTACTTTCTCGCCTGACGAATTCTTCGCAAGAAGGGAAAGTTTTGTCATCGTGCGCCGGAAAACGGAGAAAAAAATACGTAGTGGAAAGAAAGTTATGTAATGCTCAGGATAGTCTATTTCGAGATTTGAACGGAAATACACGTTTTGGGGTCTCCTGGTACCGAAAAAGTGTTTTTTTGTCAAAACGTCCGTCAGTCCGTCTATCAGGCTCTCTGTCCGTCTGAAAACACTACTAGTACCTAAACCATGCGTAGGACGTTTCAAAATTGAAGAAACCCCTGTCCATCTGGCTCTAGTTGGAGTTTGAAATTTTGGAAAACAATCTTTAAAATTTGGGATTATTTTACATGAAGCCCTGCGGATATTTTTAATTTCTCTTTCCTAAATGGCTCCAAAATTTTACTTTAAATTTCTTGTAAGCATAGAGTAAAGTACACTTATAAAGGTGGCTTAGGTCCGATTCGATAATAGAACCATTGCTAATTTTCTTCTAAAATCTAAAAGGGACTATTCCCCATTGAGATCTTTGTAAATGACGAACTGATTTACAAATGCTCTTTCAATTAGAGTAAAAGCAGCCTGTACCATACTTTGTTTTGTTTATATCATAAATTCGACAGAACATATCTACCCTATATACACTTCTCATTAATGTGTCGTGATCAACAACAACTGTGCGAGCTGTCACTTCTTTATTGGTACCAACACGATCTCTGTGACATATAGTTGTCACTTCTGTCCCATTATAATTGGAAAGAAGTTGAACGCACTTGTTCTTCCACTTGAAAAATATCACATCTTGATCGCTTATGCGATAGTCAAATTCTCCTTCGTTTAGATCTTTGTTTTCTTTTTCACATTGGGAAGGTACTTTCGATTAGGACGCATTGTTCTCCATGCATAAATTCCGTTGCTTGTTAGGTGTTCCACAGACGTAAAGTAGTTCTCCATCATTACAATACAATTACTTTCTTTGAATGGGTGAGTGACTTTCCACAACGCGTCCTCCTAAGCCAAACCTTTTTTTCGATGTGTCCTGAGATTTTCATTAATAAATATCGGGTTCGTAAATGTGACCACTCATATCTGTCCGAAATCAAAGTCCATAGCCCATTCTTACTGGTTTCATGGGATTATTTTGTTTCACCGACGATCGTCCTTTGAAGGCAACCATGCTTTCATCTACACAACGTTTTTCATCAGCTAATCTTAGCAACGGGAAACTCTTATTTCAATCATTGACTAAATGAAATTTCATCTTCTCTTAACTCAAGCCGTGGCAATTTACATCTACATAAATACATGTTGACATGACAAACATTACGTTATGTTTAGCAAAATATTTGTTTATTAAAGTGCCAGTCCTGACGATACTTTTTAGTTTCGAAAAGTAAATTTATAAAATAAACATCTAGGGGAAAAATTATGTAAATTTTTGTAAAGGCTTTGTACTGACTTATGATCGTACCTGAGAACGAAAAACAAATTAAAATTTAAGAAACAACTCTAGTAAAAATTGAAAACTGAAAATAGCAATTCAAAGAAGTCTTGAATCAAAGTTCAGAGCACATGGCTTTTCAATGTTCCCCACCAACCTAATGTAGTTCCAAGAAAAGAGAAAATTTGCATCACGTTTATCAGGCAAGAACCAAACACATTCTCAGGCACTGTTAATTCTTAGAATACGCTCTCTTCTAGGAATCGTGACCATTGTTGTCGCGCGATTGTTATTATAAATTTAGTTTAAAGGGGTGCAGGATTGATTCCTGAATGGGCCCCTGAGGGTTCATGCAAAGCAAACATTGGAAAAACAGAAGGGTTGCTGGACATCAAACAACCTATTTATTGTATCATAATGGGCTTCGTACATTAATCCCTAAACTGTATTGTAACCTGTTTTTGTACCAAAACTATAAACTGAGGCCTGTTCTCACAATACCTTCACCGCCAATAACCCACTTCAGTCTTCTCGGGTGATAATCCGCAGGTAATGTCCATCGGCTACCTTTGGCTCGGCTCGGCATCCCTTCTGCCGGTCGGCCATTTTGGTAGGGGGCAGGGAACTGATGCACGACACAGTTCGTTAGTTCTTGCCCGTTGGTGTTGTTACAGTACCTTGAACTCGTGGCGAGTCCCCGTCGCCTCATGTGCGTTTGTTTCTTCCCCGCTATGATTTCTCACTTTCCAATTCCTTTCCCTGTATTTCACTGTTCGACATTACAGCTTGAAACGCGGCGCGTTTCAATATATATATATATATATATATATATATATATATATATATATTGAGATATTCAAATTTTCTCTACATTAATATCTGCCAAAGATCTTAGCGTCCGGCTTGCTGGGTCAATGGGTAGATATATTATAATCCTTATTACCTTTATAATGGATTATAGGATCCGCCGACTATACAGCGCAGCTGGAAATCTGAAATAGAATGACTCTATTCCTAGTTCATTTCTGTTTGGATTGACTAAATGAAAGATCACTTTCTTTTCCAAAGAACAAAATTTAACAAAGTTTATTTTTACCTTTTTAGCAAACAATTTAGTGGGTTTAATCAAATGATTTGATGTTAGGCCTTTGATCAAGATATCTTTGAATTTACAATTTTATACCGCGGTTAACTTATCTATTCTTCGTTGATGTCCCTCGTAGACTTCTCAGTCGAAATATCTTGTGAGCTTGCCGTAGTCCAAAGTTCCAAGAAATCCTCTTCTGATTCTTCGATGATGTCCCTCGTAGACTTGTCAGTCGAAATATCTTGCGAGCTTGTCGTAGTCCAAAGTCCCAAGAAATCCTCTTCTGCCCCTATCAAGCTGGTCTCAAACTAACAAATTATCAGTCCGATTACGTCCTATGACATAGTCCGGAACTCGATTACCACACCCGACAAAGTTCCAATTTATACATCAATATTACTTCCACATGAAAATATCTGCAATATCATTCACTGTCCTTAAAATTTCACTGATAACCCAATTCTGACTATCTAGATTATACTCGTTCCCTCTCACGAACCTATGATCAGTTCAGAAGCGCGATGCCGGTCAGAATGAAATCTTCCTGCATGATTCACCCTCGAAGCTTCGATTAATCTACCTTCCTTTTTTCATAACATTGATGCCGGTCAATCCATACGTTCGTTATATTTTGGTAGCTGACCTTCGATCGTCTAAAATTCTTCGCCCAATCCCAAATTTTCTACTTTCGGCATCAAGCCACCTCTTAATGCATTTACAAAAAACAAAAACCACATTGTTTATTCACGGTCGTTGCTAAGCCCGTGCTTACGTAATATTTGCTAATGCATGTTCCACCATTAGGGTGTCCCTTATATGGCAAAAACTTTTTTTTCAGAATTTCGAAACGCATACCCTCTACTTTTTTTATAAATGCCAAAACGCACTTAAATATGAAATTTCATATTTGTAGCATGATTGCAACCCGTGCCGACCGAGCTCTAAAGTTTAATAAAAAATGGTGTTTTGACCTAACATTTTGGTTTGATCCGAAACTAATTAAAATGCAACAAATAAAGTAAATATGAGTAAAATAAAATAAGATCAACATAAACTTTTATTTAAATACAAATTATAATAATAATTAATTAGAGTAACTTCTCTTTAGTGTAGTTTTTTTACAGTCTGGATACAGATCTCTATGTTCCTGAACACAACGCAACAAAAATTGTTTTTTCTCTTCTTCAGCCGTGATAAGTCCATTAAAATCTTGCATTAATTTAACAGCTCTTTCAGCATTGTCATTTACGACCTTCAAGCGACTTATTTGTCTTCTAGCTTCCAAACAAGTAGGATTGTCACCCCCAGAAGATACATCTTCCCGAAGAAAACTGTCGTCGATCTGCAGTCGAGATAGAAATTGTTTGCTTCTTTGAGTCACAAAATCATCCAGCGTCATAACTGAAGAAAGAAAACAGTTCAAATAAGAAAAAACTAAGCTACGAGACTTTGAAAACAAACAAGAAAATATTAAGCTTGCTAAACAAATTTTGCGTAATTTCTTCCTTCGATGGGACATAGCGTTTAGCGGAATCTGAACTTTCGTCTCTGTTTAAATTATTAATCATTTTGTCTTGGTTTTGGAATCAACTTCTTCATCAAAGAGTGATAACATGACTGTTTCTTCACACAAATACCATAAATGATTAACAAACTTGCTTATCGCCTTGGAACTTATCCGTCTACTTTTTCATATTCTTTTAAAGCTTCAAAAGCACAAGTCTTGGTTAGGTGCTTTAATTGCCACTGTGCATTCGAGCCAAAGTTTAGTATACAAAGTGACGATAAATAAGCAAGCGTCTTGTAGAGCATTTTGTCCTTTGCAGTAATTTTAGTTGCGATTGAAGCAAACATATTTTTATAGAATAGATCGCCCTAGCCATCCATCGCGCTTGATGCAAAGCTCGGGGGCTGAGTTTTAGTTTATTCTCTGTATCTCCTCCTAAGAACACAACGCATAGTTCAACCAATTCGCGGTAATCGTCTCTAATAAAGGTTTTCCAGTACAGTCTTATACAAGTTAACAAAGATGTAATGTTTGTCTCAACAATATGTGCTTTAACGGAATTCAGAGGTGGCTCAATGTTATCGTGTTAATATTTTTCCAATTATCTTTTAACTTTCTGAAAATTGGAATATCTGGGCTACTGTAATTTGCTTTACCTTGGTTTCAAAAACAACTTTAAGGACCAACTCATAAATATGATGACAAGCGAAAAGCAGCAATTCCCTTTCTAAAGTCTGCTCCAAAATAGCACAAGCTTCACTGAAACGGCCAGTATTTGAAGCTGTTGTATCGCAGCACATTATCTTTACTTTATCATGGAGGTTCCAGTCAAAGAGTGCAGTTGAAATGGCTTTAACTTGATGTTTTCCAGAAGAACTCTCCAATTTTGGTACTGCAAGAAGCTGTTCTCTATCGTCAAATGAAGCAATTGGCAAGCGTTCTTCTTTTGAACTTCGTACATCCAATCCAGGTAATAGTTTTCCATCCCAATGGACTGTAACTACGTCAGGCAAATTATTGTGGAAGTCAGTTTTTATTGCCTCTGCCCTGGATTTTCTCGCCTGAGTACGAATTCGCTGAATCGAGGATTTGTTAAGGAAATCTTCGCTGTTCAGACCAAGCGCTTCTACAACCGCATGGAGAATGTAAACTGAGTCCCTTATGCTTAATTAGCATCGATCTAAAGCTGCTACCAGTTTAGGAGTTATGAAGCTTTCGTGCCTCTTTTAGAACTTTTTTCAGGGCAAGGAATCTGAGTACTAAGTTCAGAGTTCGAAATCTGTTCCTCATCCGAATTCTCAAGACATTCAAAGCTATCTATCGAAGAAGTAGATGCAACAGCCAATAACTCATTTTGTTTTACTTTCTTTCTCTTCTTCCAATCGTCTTTGCCTAACTCGTTCTTCTTTCTTCGCAATTTTTGTCAATTCCACCTAAGCATCCCAGTCGACCTGGCTCTTCTGTTTCCTTAAACATTCTTTGTCTTCTCTATCTTCATTCTGTCGAAAGCATCAGCATGTGCAATATCAAATAAGTTATCACGGTCTTTACAAAATTATTTTCACGGTTCTTGAACGTCACCTGAGTTTTCACAGTTTTTGCAGCTTCCTCAAACATAATATAAATCAACAAGTTTCTTCACGCAGTTAGGAAATGCCTTCGTAGGAATTCTAGCTTTTTCCCAAAATATAATGAACTCTCATATAACAAGATTCGCACTTTCACCATCAGTCATCTGGACTTCACGAATCTTGTAAAATAAAACGGTGACAACTTGTCGATTATATGGTAATTTTGCACCATTTATCTGGTGGCTTGGAAGTCCGGTAAGGTAAATATTTTGTTTATCACTTCGTAATTCCACAGACATCTTCACACAATAAACAACAACGCACTAATAATGTTAGAAATCACGTATGAAATGACAATTGAAACTCGCTGTAACAAGTCACAGCGCTGCACCCGCGCAACTTGTATGGACAAGTTAAAAATTCAAGTCGGCACGGGTTATCGTTTATAAATCGGGCTAATATTTATTTCTAGACTATATTAGGTCAATACAAAAGTTTTTAGAAGGTATGCGTAAAAATATATTGAAATTGAAATTTAAGGGACACCCTATCCACCATATTGTCTACAAATAAATGTTAGTTTATTTTCATGTGACATATCGGTATGTCACAGCTTCCCCTCTCCAAGCGTCATTTGGTTTGCTACAACCTAACTAAATGACAAGACTAAAATTGAACACTTTCTTCTTGCTTCTTCACACTAAACGACATTAACACTTTACACTTTGCACTGCACTAGGTCTTGTTTCTTGCTGCCTTAAAACTATTTACATTTTCCTTTCGGAATGTGCCAACAATAACCATTTCATCAGGTATTCTAATAACCGTATTTGCCTAATATTTGCTCCCCATTAACTTCATTGAATACACATACACATTAAATTAAACTCCCTACACAAAGTGACAAAATACACATAATAACAAAAGAAAACTATTACACCTAATATTTACAACTATTTACAAATCTCTGTCATGACCAGAATATTTAATCATGCGTGTCGTCCCTCATATACGGCTTCATGTTCCTGTAGTTATATGTTCCCATTTGCCGTCCATTTTCATCATTCAAAATCGCGGCATTCTTGCTTAATACTTTACAAATTCGGTAATGGTCCTTTATACAACGGAAAAATTTATAAAATAGCTTATCCACTGACGACACATGAGGTACTCTAATTAACACTTCATCACCCTCCTTATACTCGCCTCGAAAGCATTGCTTCTGTTTTAGCTTTCTTTTGGCTGCTGCCTCCCTCAAATTGTCATAAATTATTCGCGTATCTCTCACATCATCTGGGATCCCACTTATTTCTGGAGGTATCCTAATCCTTCGAAACGGATACTTTTTTCCTTTCCTACCCATGTGGACCTCTATAGGCGTGCTTCGCGTGCTCACATGCGGAACATTATTCAAAACATAGTTCAATACTGGAACGGCCTCCATCCATCGGTTATGGCTTTCCGAAATGTAGACTCTAAATAAGCGCGAAATCTCCTTCATAATTCTTTCGCTGGGTTTAGCTTGAGGATTCCGTACCGTCGTGTACCCGTCGTGTATTTGGATACCAATTCTTCCCATGTTTTGTTCCCAATTTCCACTAGTAAATTGCGTCCCCAGATCACTAATAATTTTTTTAAACGCCTCTTGACATTTTGCATCCCACGCCCATTTCCTCCCCTTCTTTAGCAATTCTATTATTGGGTGTATAACTTCTGAATAACCTTTGCAGAACCGGGAATAAGAATTGCACACCCCAATCAATCTTTTAACTTCCCTTACATTCCGAGGTCGTGGAAAATTCTTAATCAATTCTTTCTTTTTATCTTGCATCGACATCCCTTGATCCGATATGACGTGCCCCATAAATTCTATATTCCTCCTTCCGAATTGGCATTTTCCAATATTTAATTTTAAATTATACTTCCGAAAGATTTCGAATAGTTTTTTCAACTTCTTTAAATGTTCAAACATATTGGTAGAGAATAACACAATATCGTCGACGTACATGAGAGTAGTTTCCTTTAGTTCATTCGGTATTACATCGTCCAAATAACTGATTAAAGCCGCGCCACTATTCTTTAATCCAAAGGCCATCCTCTGAAAACTATACGTATTGCCTTCAAATGAAAAACTGACAAATTTGTGCGATTCTGGGTGTAGTCCAATTTGCCAGTACGACGCAGTAAAATCCAGTCCCGTGAATATCCGAGCTCTTTTTACCTTCCACATCATTTCATCTAATTTCGGCGGTTTTTCATGACAAGCGATGGTCTTGCTATTGAGTTTCCTAGCATCAACACAAAATCTGATCTTATTGTCTTTCTTACGAACTATCACTATTGGGTGTCATCGATTTTTTTATTATACCATCCTCAAGCATCGTGTTTATTTGTTTACGTACTTCGCTTTTATATGCATGGGGGATCGGATTTTGTTTCAGATTAAAAGGTTTCTCATCCATCAATTCAATTTTAAATTGATATACCTTTACCGGCTCCCTTGAACTTCCAAAAATATCTTTATATTCATTGACTAACATTTCAATAGCTTCACTAGCATCTATTCCGTTTTCGTCGACCGCGCCCTCTGCTGCCGTGTGGATCTGGTCCCTGGTCTCTTCAATTTGTTCCGCAATATCACAAATACACATATCTTCGCCCTCCTGGTCTTTGATCCCTAAACAATGTTGTTGCCCTTTGTCACCTCGTAACAATACACTCCTGTTACCTATGTCGACCTTGGCGTCACACATTTTTAGGCCATCAATCCCCAAAATAATTTGACGAATCAAATTCTTCACTACAATTAAACTGAATTGTATCCCTTGAACTTCCACTTCCACCCAAATTTGCCGACTTCTCGTTTCGATGCGCCTTCCATTAGCTGTCCGAATATCCAAACTCCTGGTGGGTAGCTCATCAATTTTATTTTCCTTTTTCTTTAACTTCTCATACAATTTTTCCGACACTGCACAAACATTAGCACCTGTGTCAATTAAAATGTCTACAGGTATATTCCGAAATATCCTTCAAAATTAAACACGTGCTATTCTCCGCCCGTTCGTCCGTATCTTCCTTCTAAATCTTCCATGATACTTCAATGCTATTCAACTCCTTAAGAACCATCATGCCCTCATTATCATCGTTCGAAGTATCCCACCCATTTACTTCGAACACTGGGAGTTTTCCTGTTCAATCGCATTAATTTCTACATGTTCCCGTTTATTGACCTCTTTGAACTTCTGCGGATACCCGTTTCCTGTCTTTTTATTTTCCATTTTAGTACTATTTCCCCTGTCATCCTTTCTTTCTGAGCTATAATTTCCTTGGCGGTTGTAATTATTCATTGTTTTTCCCGATCCATTGTTATTCTCGTTCCTGCTTTCATTATATTGATACTCGTTACTACGATTATAATCACTATTCAATGTCTGGTCGAATCGACTTAAACGTTCGACCAGATCCTCAGAATCAATAGGCATGGAGGTCCACAATAAATTTTGGATATTTACAGGCAACTGACGAATAATAATTCTAATTAATTCATTGCTGTCCATTCTGTCTTCGCATTCCTTGAATGCTGCTATTTTACGTGTTGCGAAGTCACACATATTCTCGCTCCCAATCTCTATACCTTTCACTCATTAATTTGTATTTTAGATCAAACTTGTGGCTTTCGTTCCAATATCTCTTTAAGAATTTATCCTTCCATTCCTTATAATTAGTCGGTTCCGGTACTAAAGAGGTCAACCAATGATGTGCTTTGGACGACATGGCTTGTTCTACTATATGCAATTTTAATCTTTCAGGGATATTATCATAAAATAATTCTCTAATTTTAAAATTAAACGACCACGGTTGTTCTTTCACATCACCATGAAATTTTAGGTGGCTTGGTATCACAAGCGCCGATGCATGCATTTCTATATTTCCCTGTGAACGCATCATGAATTCGTTTTCTAACTGTTCGATCTTGTCCTTAATGTCCGACATATATTTCCCAGATTCAGATTATTGCACCATTTTAATGTTTCTAAGTTCCTCCTGTATTCGTTTTTCTCATTTACTATCCGAATTAACTAATTTAGATTCTATGTTTTCAATTTTTATGCCATGTTCAAGCGACATTGCATTTAAATTATCTACACGATTCGACGATTGAACTTTTCCCAATGTCACAATGCTCTCCTGTAAATTATTAACTTTGGGATTAATTTTGTCGCCAGATTCTTTTAATTCCCTCTGCATTTGGTCGACTTGATTATTAAAAGACTCAATTTTACAATGAATAATGTTGAATTCAGCCGATGTATCCACCCGTAATTGCACTATTTCCTCGTGTATTTGCTGACGAAAATTCTTCAATTCTAATGACATTTTCGATGTCATTCCTTCCAAATTTGCGTTATTTTTTTCAAATTTAGTATTCATATCTGAAGTGATTCCCTCTAATGTAGTATTATTATGCTCAAGTTTTGCGTTCATTTCAGCTAACATCTTAAGAATTAAATTATTAGGGTCCATATTTCCTAACGGTGTAGGCATTATTTCCTTTTCTTGTGGTTCAATCTCAATAATTTACGGAGATTTCTCTCAGGGTTAGTATTAGCAGACGCCATATCATCTACATTAACATTCTCCATACGCAATTTTTTGCTCCTAGTATCCATTTTGAATTCTAATACAAATTAAAATCTCTCTGTTAAATTATTTTAAAATCACACCAATGAAATGGTGTTGGCTCTTTCTTATAATTAACAATTAATTTCAAATGTCAATCCATAAATTTCAGATTCCCTTTGGATCACTTTATTATAATTCATAAGACTAATTTTATCCGTGTCACCAATTGTTATAAATTATAACAAATTATGCATCACGTTGGCGCGCCATTTGAGATATTCAAATTTTTCTCTACATTAATATCTGCCAAAGATCTTAGCGTCCGGCTTGCTGGGTCAATGGGTCACGATATATTATAATCCTTATTACCTTTATAATGGATTATAGGATCCGCCGACTATACAGCGCAGCTTGGTGTAGCTGACCTTTCGATCGTCTAAACTTCTTCGCCCAATCCCAAATTTTCTACTTTCGGCATCAAGCCACCTCTTAATGCATTTACAAAAAACAAAAACTACATTGTTTATTCACGGTCGTAGCTAAGCCCGACTATATATATATATATATATATATATATATATATATATATAGCGAGAGAGAGAGAGAGGGAGAGAGAGAGAGAGAGAGAGCACCACCTCCTAGAGTTATAAAGCCTGTTCACTGTTTTGTGACGTCACCGTAGGTAGTCATGAAGAGCGTTGGTCATTCCTCGCTTACAATTTCCACAGCATTTCCACAGCACTAGAAAAACCGTTTTCACTCCTTTTGTATTAAAAATTATCAATTCATGATTAAAGTTCTTTTAAGTACATTTTTCAATAAACATTGCTTTTCAATACAATATATTATAATCTATTTATTGAGAATAAAACTGTTAATTTACTGGAAAATATTCAATCTTCTGCAATTTTTTAATTTTTAAAATAACAAAAATACATCTTTCCAGCGTAAATGTTTGACTAAATCATTTACTGTATGACCAGTTACACAAGCATCATGAAAGAATTCTCTCTCAGATATTTTAAGATAGTGGGACAGCAAACATTGGTGACTTTTGAAGCATTTCTGATTACGAGGAGTCATTGGGAGCAGTCACCCATTTTCATCTTACATTTTCTTCAGTGCATATTCCAGGAAACTAAATTTTCTTCCCTTTTTTAATACAATAGTATATCAATGCATGATTAAAAACTTTGTTCTGAGCACATGGTTTTTATTAAACATTTTTCTTTATAATACATTAAACATAATTATTTACAATATAATACACATCTATTTACTGAATTTACTCTTAATTCACTGAATTTATTGGAATGTATGTAGTTTTCTCTGTAATTTCCAGTCTTTCTCGCTTTTCACAAGGGCCTTCCCGTCTGGAAAACTCCTTGGTAAGGTGAGCTTGGACAGTTAGGGAATACAGATGGTACAGCATCACTTCATAACTTCGGTATATTCAGTCTCGAAGACAGTTCGTTATACACCACCCTCTCCCAAATAATGTCATTTTGATGGAAATGAAGGAAGTATACCTGAAACAAAAAAAATATTATAATATGTATAATATAATAATAATTGAGGCTGCATGAGGGGTAAACTAAAATTGTACAGTGGTTAGTCTATAATATTAAATATGTACATAGAATTTAAGTTTCACTTTCAAACCAATTTTACCAAAGAACAAAAAAAATTAATTTGAAATTAATTCATGCACCACTGAGACTTTTGCTCTCATGCTTCCCCAAGGTAATTCCTTTGACATAAATTATTGTTTTGTTTTAGTAACTTATTCATACAAGTTACAGGAAATCTCTAAGATTGTTTGTGAGGTTATGCATTTGTTTACGCATTATTTACAATTGAATCCTATAACTTAAGTGCTACTATTCTAAGATTATTTAACTGATAGTTTAAGTTTTTACTATCACTATTCACTTAACAGTATACAGAAAATAGTTGCAAGTTCAGCATCATATTAAAAGGAAGAATTGCAAAATCTTCCTTTCGTGCTTCGTTGCTTCGTGATAGAACATTAGGAATATTACTAAATAATGTACCCTTAGCAACTTACATACAATGTATGCTTTGAATAAATATAATAAATGTAGGTTCTACATGTGCATATGAACCACAGTCTTACCTTCGAGGATTTGGAAGGAACAAAATCTTCTCTGCGAATAGCAGTCGTCCATTTCTTCCGCAAAGCAGGATCTATTGGAAAACCAAAAACATGTACTTTCCAGGCTTCATCGCAATTTCCTCGACACCTCGGAACTACACATCTAAACGGCATATCAAACCGGCAGTATAATACAAGTATGAACTGCACCGAACACACGGACAACACCAGATAAATTCAACTGAAAACAACATGTCTGCGTCTAGGCCACCCATGCATCATGACTACCTACGCCGCCATCTTAGTGATGTCACGTACTAGTGAGCAGGCTTTATAACTCTAGGACGTGGTGGAGAGAGAGATGCAGCCAGCTGGGCAACGCGAGGACTCACTGGCGTCGCCGGCGCCTGGCGTTGGCCGCGTCGTCAGCGGCTGGGCCGCCTGCGTCCCGCGCCCCTGCTCCTGGGCCACCCTGCACACAGCGCAGGTGCCGCTTCAACTCCTTAAGAGCTTTCACGAAGAAAGACTGTTATGTGAAGTAGCATCTTCCTCACTTTCACAAGCGCGATGTAGAATGGCTCAGAATAAATGTCAGGGGGTTGTGTGTGATCGCTTTTGTCCAATGAACGTAAACTGAATACCCCAAGCCCCGCCCACCGCTGCCCTGTCACGCATACGCGTTTGAATCGCCTTCGGCTCATTTTGACCCGTACGTTGTAGAACAGAGGTTAAAATGCAACGATAATTTTCGCATAATGATTTTCTACCATAATTGTTTAGTATTAATAACAGTAAAAAGTGTATTTTAATACAGATATTCAGTCACCCTCATAATAATTAACATATTTAAAGTTCAATCTAGCCACGAAAAATATTAAAATGAACTACAGTAATCACTGAGAAAATGTATTTTACAAGATTTCAGAAAGTGCTCTTTTTAGTCACGTATACCACCCCCAAATCCTGAACAATGCTGAAAAAACCTGCATGAGATCACTGAACATTTGAATGACTATAACACAAATATTTCTTTACTTTTTTTTTAAAAAAAAAAAATTAAAAATGAAATTTTGTTTGTTACTTTTGTTTTGAAACTGACAATAAACGAGCAAATGAATGAATCACGAGAACAAAGCCACCTGCAATTGTGGTAATCAGCACATCTCACAAACTCTTGTTAAACATTCTTTGTCGTTACTTGCATTATTAGCCATTCTCGGTTACCTACTTGAAGAACACCTCCTCCAGGGTGGCGACGGAGACGTGGAAGGTAATCACGTCCAAGTCGGACGCCCTCCGCTCCAGGGCTGCCAACATGGGCTCGAGCCCCGACGCCTGCGCCGCGTCCAGCTGGTAGACGATCTCGAAGCCCGTCTCCCGGACGATCTTCGCGCTCCCCATGTGCGTCGCCACCAACTGGGACAGACACACTTCATTCTACCCCTCCCCCTCCCCCGTACCTCACCACATTTCCTCCCTGTCGACCAATTTCATCTACAATATAAACACAATAACCCAAGCAAACCATTAGAACTTAGCGACCACTCACACCCTTCTGAATGTTTTCAATAAAAACCCTTCCATGTAATCCTTCGTTAACACAATATTCTATTTCAAAGCACAACATATTGAGCCATTGCTTCACTACTGACGAATAAAAACTGTCATAATTAATGGTAAACATTACTAACTTTCGGAATTTACGGTCGCCAGCTGTTAAATGAAACAGCAAATTCTAATTCTTCAATTTATTTCCTGTCCAACTATAAGAAGGAAGGGGACACTTTGACCTCAGCCTAAAGAATAGGGCGGGCCTAACACAAAAAGCCCTAGGCTTGAACTTCGTGGAGAGCGCCTAATATGCGCACAAGTTCGTTACAATATCGGAATACCCTTCAAAGATACTGTCTAAGATGAAGACAAAAAAATCTAAGTATCCAGCTTACTTTACAATTTAGTTTATTCAAAAGTACATATTCAAACTGTTAAACCATTACTTAAACACTTCTCCTACCGCAAGAGAAGTCATACAGAATTACAAATGTTATAAACAAAAAATTAAATGCCTTTTACAAAATAAGATCAGAACATCAAATTCTACACACTCCGAAAAAGTTGTCAATTGTTGGCACAGCACAAAGGTCAACTTAAAGGGACAAATAAAATCTTAATAAAATAAAACCATTTTATTATGCTGGCTATTTGATGTGTCTTTAACTAATTATTTTACACATCAAGTACATTCTTTTTAAGTGAAGCTCCCAAGAGACTACTTTTCACATACCCTCTCATAGCCATGAGATTACACTTTGAATAAGTTTCTAAACATATAAGTAATCATTACCACTTAAAAAATAGCATTTTCTGTAGTTTTCAAACATAATAAAAAAATAGCACCCAAAGACACAAAGGAATTGTCTTCCTGGTGGCAGAAGCGACGGCTTCTCGGTTGTAGCACACAGTTTTTCACATTGTTTTGATTACTCACATTTGAAACATCCCTGTCATTATTCTCGTTTCGTAAAACTTAACAGTGCTATGAAGCAAAAACTGTGTTTACAACTGCTACAATAAATAGTATTTACGAAAATTATTAAATAAATGTTTAACAAATTAAAACAGTCAAATTAACCTATTTACTGCCAGAAATGTTTTCTCCTTCATCGGCACCATTCACTAAAAATCTGTCAACATATAATCGCTCAGAGCTGCTTGAGGAAGGAGGTCTACCACAAAGGGTATCTTCGAGGCAAGGTTGGTGGCGTGCCCCCCCGTAGAAGCTGTACCTTGGTGACGTGACTGGGCGTGCAGCGCCGCCCCTTCACCACCGCGAGGTGGTAGCCGTCGCCGGGCGCCGCTTGAGGAAGGAGGGCTACCACAAAGGGTATCTTCGAGGCAAGTAGTCTAAGCTGTACCTTGGTGACGTGGCTGGGCGTGCAGCGCCGCCCCTTCACCGCCGCGAGGTGGTAGCCGTCGCCGAGGCGCCGCTTGAGGAAGGAGGGCTACCACAGCGGTATCTTTGAGGCAAGTAGTCAAGGTACCTTGGTGACGGGGTGGGCGTGCAGCGCCGCCCTTCACCACCGCGGTGGTAGCCGTCGCCGAGGCGCCGCTTGAGGAAGGAGGCTACCACAGCGGTATCTTCGAGGCAAGTAGTCTCGGTACCTTGGTGACGTGGCTGGGCGTGCAGCGCCGCCCCTTCACCACCGCGAGGTGGTAGCCGTCGCCGAGGGGCCGCTTGAGGAAGGAGGGCTACCACAGGTATCTTCAGGCAAGTAGTCTAAGTACCTTGTGACGTGGCTGGTCTGCAGCGACGCCCTTCACCACCGCGAGGTGGTAGCCGTCGCCGAGGCGCCGCTTGAGGAAGGAGTGCTACCACAAAGGGTATCTTCGAGGCAAGTAGTCTAAGTGTACCTTGGTGACGTGGCTGGGCGTGCAGCGCCGCCCCTTCACCACCGCGAGGTGGTAGCCGTCGCCGAGGCGCCGCTTGAGGAAGGAGGGCTACCACAAAGGGTATCTTCGAGGCAAGTAGTCTAAGTGTACCTTGGTGACGTGGCTGGGCGTGCAGCGCCGCCCCTTCACCACCGCGAGGTGGTAGCCGTCGCCGAGGCGCCGCTTGAGGAAGCAGGGGTCACAAGGTATCTTCGAGGCAAGTAGCCTGCTGTACCTTGGTGACGTGGCTGGGCGTGCAGCGCCGCCCCTTCACCACCGCGAGGTGGTAGCCGTCGCCGAGGGGCCGCTAGAGGAAGGAGGGCTACCACAAGCGTATCTTCGAGGCAAGTGTCTGCTGTACCTGCGATGCTGGCTGGGGGTGCAGCGCCGCCCTTCACCACCGCGAGGTGGTAGCCGTCGCCGAGGCGCCGCTTGAGGAAGGAGGGCTACCACAAGGGTATCTTCGAGGCAAGTAGTCTGCTGTACCTTGGGACGTGACTGGGTGCAGCCGCCCTTCACTACCGCGAGGTGGTAGCCGTCGCCGAGGCGCCGCTTGAGGAAGGAGGGCTCCACAAAGCGTATCTTCGAGGCAAGTAGTCATGTACCTTGGTGACGTGGCTGGGCGTGCAGCGCCGCCCCTTCACCACCGCGAGGTGGTAGCCGTCGCCGAGGCGCCGCTTGAGGAAGGAGGGCTACCACAAAGGGTATCTTCGAGGCAAGTAGTCTAAGCTGTACCTTGGTTTCGTGGCTGGGCGTGCAGCGCCGCCCCTTCACCACCGCGAGGTGGTAGCCGTCGCCGAGGGGCCGCTTGAGGAAGGAGGGCTACCACAAAGCGTATCTTCGAGGCAAGTAGTCTAAGCTGTACCTTGGTTTCGTGGCTGGGCGTGCAGCGCCGCCCCTTCACCACCGCGAGGTGGTAGCCGTCGCCGAGGCGCCGCTTGAGGAAGGAGGGCTACCACAAAGGGTATCTTCGAGGCAAGTAGTTTAAGCTGTACCTTGGTGACGTGGCTGGGCGTGCAGCGCCGCCCCTTCACCACCGCGAGGTGGTAGCCGTCGCCGAGGGGCCGCTTGAGGAAGGAGGGCTACCACAAAGGGTATCTTCGAGGCAAGTAGCCTAAGCTGTACCTTGGTGACGTGGCTGGGCGTGCAGCGCCGCCCCTTCACCACCGCGAGGTGGTAGCCGTCGCCGAGGGGCCGCTTGAGGAAGGAGGGCTACCACAAAGCGTGTCTTCGAGGCGTAGTCTGCTGTACCTTGGTGACGTGGCTGGGCGTGCAGCGCCGCCCCTTCACCACCGCGAGGTGGTAGCCGTCGCCGAGGGGCCGCTTGAGGAAGGAGGGCTACCACAAAGGGTATCTTCGAGGCAAGTAGTCTAAGCTGTACCTTGGTGACGTGGCTGGGCGTGCAGCGCCGCCCCTTCACCACCGCGAGGTGGTAGCCGTCGCCGAGGCGCCGCTTGAGGAAGGAGGGCTACCACAAAGCGTATCTTCGAGGCAAGTAGTCTAAGTGTACCTTGGTGACGTGGCTGGGCGTGCAGCGCCGCCCCTTCACCACCGCGAGGTGGTAGCCGTCGCCGAGGCGCCGCTTGAGGAAGGAGGGCTACCACAAAGCGTGTCTTCGAGGCAAGTAGTCTAAGTGTACCTTGGTGACGTGGCTGGGCGTGCAGCGCCGCCCCTTCACCACCGCGAGGTGGTAGCCGTCGCCGAGGCGCCGCTTGAGGAAGGAGGGCGAGCCGAGGCAGTGCAGCTGGCCGCCGGCCAAGACGGCGACGCGGTCGGCCAGCGCCTCCGCCTCCTCCATCATGTGCGTGGAGAGCAGCAGCGTGCGGCCTGGCCTCATCTCGCGCAGCAGCTGCCACAGCGCCTGCCGCGCCGCCGGGTCCATGCCCAGCGACGGCTCGTCCAGCAGCACCACCTGCGCGTCGCAGCAACGTAACAGCACTCCCCAGTTGGTGCAGGAAACTGAACCATCACACTACTTCATTTAATATCTTGTTGCTTCGCTTTGTCGTGTTATGGGTTCTGGAAGCTTTCCTCTTCGTGAAGATCCGCCTGCGCTTCATGCAGCGGATGATTTACTCTCTTTGTGCGTTATGAGACGAATCTCGACGCCTGTAACCAGTTTCCAGGTTCTAAGCCTGGTTTGATTCTTAACATGGACGAGATATATATATTTGTTATTGGACACCCATAATAAGTTAAATCTGCGCATATTCTCAATTTCAAATGCCGATAATTATGACCTTTTGATGGTCTACATTTTCAGCAAAGGATGTACATTTTAAACTTACCGCCCGCGAGTGCTTTTTTCCTGCGAAATCCTGGGATCTTAAGTGCAAAAGAAAACGTAAGATACAAGGAATAAACGTAAAAATAAATACTTCGCAAAAGGTCAGTAGAGATCTTCACTTCTCCGGGACCGTCCGAAGCAAACATCGTCTCAATAATACGTAAAGATCATCATTTTGTCGCTTTTACGAAACAACTATCCTTTTTTAAAATTTGAGATGCCGTCTCTACTATGACATACTAATATGGGGACAAGTTTATTTACAGAATATTTCTCGTAAATGGGCAAAATGGTTAGGGTAAATAATATGCATAATGGCGCCTTAGTAACGACGTCGTGGTTGTTGTCAGGATAAACAAACATTCATCTGACCGTGGAGGCGACTGATTATTAAAACGGAAGTTTGGGCATTTTCTCAAATAAAAGAAAGGCGAGGCATTGTGGGTTTTAAAAGGGAGGATAAGATTCAGTCGGTCACATGTCGTGGCGGTGAGCAGTTCGCTTGTGAATAGATTAATTTGTGCATGTTAGGACTTATAAAAATTTTGGGGGTCTACAATACGTGTTGGGACTTTGAAATATTTTCGTGGCAGAACCAGAAGTGAACTTGTGATACTTCTAAGATTTGGGGAACGTGTCGAGTTCCGAATATTTTGCTGTGCATACAAATAAGACTTGGAGGTTTTTTTTGCGAGTGAACTCTAATCATTCTTGAACGTATAAATATATGCGGTTTACAAACGATACCGGACTTTGCCTATTTTCTTGCTATAAACGGAAGATAGAACTGAGAGATTTGTTTTACGGTGTAATCATAAAGGCAGTGGATATTTATACGGTGAGAACGGGCATCAGACATAATTTAGTGGAGCTGGAACAAATATTTGAGCGGTGCGAAGCGGTGAATCGGCGGTGTTCGTTTTTTAAAGAAGAGCAGAGTTTCGTGGTAATTGGACTTCTGGATTTCGGAGCGTCAAAAAAGGAAGGGAAGGCGTTTCTTCGAGGAACCACCAATCAAGAGCACGCGAAGACCAGAATCGCCGTATAAGGTTCGAACCAAGATATGACTAAGAAAGTTCTCAATGTAAATTTTTCACCTTTTAATTTGCTACATTGATAGAAATAAACATTAAGTTTCTATTGAAAGAAAGATAAAATGATTTTCATTGTCCAATTCAAGCTAATAAGTATCTAGATCAAATCTCTGTTTTCAGATTACTCGCCATTCTGTATAGATGGCAGATCGGATAATCCGCTATTAATAGATAATAGCGATCATTTCTGACGTGACCCATCGACCCAGCTAGCGGAATAATATTCAGTTTTTTATCAGAGTAATAATAGTTAAAATATTATCGTAACCTTTTTCCTGGCGCCCATGTTATTAGAAATTTGGAAACGGGTTACGACGAATCGCCCTGTAATTGTAGCAGTTAGGAGTATGTTTCACTACCCATTGTCAAAAGCCAGCAACTCCACTAGCTGTATCGGGATCGAATTACAATGTTATATATCTTTGCACATAACAAAGCTATTGAATGAATTTATGCACGGTTAGTGACTTGTTTTCAAAGCTGGGGGCGTTGCTTTTTAGTCACCAGGATGTATGCTAGAAGTCGAGCTGCCGGTGGAGGCAGTTTTTGGCGTAACAAATAGATAAGTGAAATCTGGGCACATTTTCATACAAAAGCCTGAAATATACAAGGAAAGAGTAGACTTCAGGGTGGGCGAAAGTAAAAAAAAGAATAATATTAGGGATAGTGACAACGGTTGATGTCAGACATTTTGGAACAAGACATGACTTTCGTCTTTTGTCATTTATCTCACTCCTTTATATTTTCTTACCCAATGATTCCATTCAGAAGTTCGTTTATTGTATAGTATATTATTATGCTTTGTTTATTAATACTATTTCTTCGAATATATGTTGATTTATTTGTAATAGTACTGTTTTCGGTATCTTTTATTTTGTTGTATCGTAGTTGTGTTGGAAGTCAAAATATATACGCGTGCGAGTAGATGGCCAGGTATGGGGAAATTAAAAATAACGTCGCAAATGCTCCAATTTTGCGGCGAAAACCCCATTCCTTTCTGTGCGTACTGCCAGGTATCTGTATGTCTCACACGACTTCACCATTTTATTTATATTCTCATAAACAATTCGTCTCCGTCAATAAACCAGCAAATGAGAATGAATTTACGGCATCAGTAGCTTCCTTGCAACCATTCCACTCGCATCGCCAAGCCAGAGCAGCACCTTGCTTCCGCCGCAGAGCGCCGTGCAAACGGCCAGCTTCCGCTGCAGGCCGGCCGTGAGGGAGCGCGCCTTCCGCTTCTTCATGTCCTCCATGTGCATCAGCTTCAGGAAGAGGGCAATCTCCTCCTTCAGCTCGTTGCCCGTTAGCCCCTTCAGCTGCGCAAAGCAAGTCATTCAGCAGCAGTTTATTTGTTTATTTATTTTACGTCAAAAAAACAGTTATAAACTGCGTATGACAAGCTATGGGCAAAGGTGAATTGTGTGCACATTTTCAAAATTCTGAGATCCCTACACTAAGTCATATACTACTTTAATTAAAAAAAAAGAAGAAAGGACCTCCCATGTAATAAAATCTATTTTCAAAGATAAAAAGGCAATACATTTTGGCTCTTATCCATGTCCTTCGGAATAATACTTCCTGCCGCGACAACATGGAAACGATAATTTGAATAACTATATTTCCCACTGAATTCTAGAAGACGTGCACAGAAAATGAAGTTACATTTATGTCCAGAAGCAAAACAAGGGGCCATCTCAGCATTTGCTCAATGGATCAGGGAAACTGGACAAAAACCCGATCGAGATGGGGGTGATTGACCCGGAAGCTGAAGTACATTACTTGTTACAGGTTGTTTATACACATTTATACAGTTCAAATGTTAAATAATGCATTATGTATCATGGTTAAAATTAATGTTACGTTTCTTGTGATGCTCAGTATAGTCTCTAATTGTATAGAAACAGTTATGCAGCAGAAACGATTTCACTTGGGATTTAAACTTTTCTATCGAATTTAATCGTTTAATGTCATCTGGCAAAGTGTTGTAATATAATGTACATGTATTGTATGTGAATTTTTTGTAATGAGCTGTTGATACTGTCACGTGATGAATATGATCTCTACGTCGAGTGTTATAGTAATAGACTTCGTCATTTTCTGAAAATATATTCCCGCCCTTAAGCAAGTCATTTTTGACAAAAGGCACTGATTCGTAAATAAACAGACAAGGTATTGGTAAAATTTCTAGATTAATGGAGAGGAGGTTACATGAATCACGTAGGTAGGATTTGGTAGGATTCGTACAATTCGTTTTTGTAATCTAAAAGTCTGGGAGCTATAAGATGTATTTCCCCAGAATATTATGCCATATCTCAGGCGGGAGTGAACATTCGCTAAATATACACAACGAGCAGTATGAAGGCTGGCTGAATTTGCAAGGATTCTGAACGCGTAGCATAATGAACTTAATTTTGTGTTCAATTCATTTAAATGGAGTTTCCAGCCGCTTTGGACATTTCCATCATTATTTGGCGAGTTATAAGAGAAGTGGCGGTGACCCTCTCCTACCGAGTTACTCGCCGGCTTGCAGCGACTTTTCTTCCACCAGGAGCATCTTGTAGACGGAGGTTAGCTCTGTGTAGTGACTGGCCCCCACGTGCACGCGTTGTAAGAGGAAATGTGTGCAAGAGGGACGCACCTTGCAGTAGAAGTAGAGGTGGTCGTAGACGGAAAGCTCGAGGAAGATTACGTTGTGCTCCGAGCAGAAGCCCATCGCCTCCCTCGCCTTCTGCGTGCTCGAGCGCAAATCGAATCCGTTGATAATTATTGATCCGGTCGTCGGCTCTCCATCCCTGCGTCAAATCGAAACCGGTGGAATTGTAATTTCCTTAACGCTCAAGGGTGATATTTACCCTTATTTCTAACTTCTTAGAATTTTAATTTCTAAAGTTTTTAAAATTACGATTGTCTTTTCATTTAAATTGATTGATTGATTTTTTCATGTTTCCAGGCGCGTCAACTGCTCTAGTCATTAGTCCCGTTAGTGTAGTGTATGTTTTTTTCTTGGGAGATGGCGGTGATCTTCCCCCGCCGGATGGCGAGATCCAGCGCCGACCTACCGTCGGCTAGTGGGGTTTTATCCTAATCAGGACTCTCCCACCAACGGGGCACCGCCCCAGCCGGGACAAGTTCTAAGCTCCCGACCGGTCTCCCGGGGTATGTGGTAGTGTAGTGCATGTTAGTGTAAGTGTGTATGTAAAGGGAGAGGATAAGACAAGGAAGAGGAAGGACAGATCGCGCGCGGTCCGTGGCCCGTTTGATAGGGTACTGCTCCGGCATTCGCCTGGTGTTGATCGGAGAAACCACAGAAAAGTAGATCAGAGCAGCCGGCCGCTAGAAGTCTCGTCTAGACATCGACTGAATTCGACCTAGCTGAAAAGCTAGCGTCGAAAACCCTGCCGCTGTGGGGAGTGGGAACCTAGGACCTCCCGGTCAGAGGCTCTGCGGTGACATCAGTTGATGCACTGAGCTACCGCTCCCTGTCTTCTCTCTTCATTTAAAGAAAAAAATTGTATAGAATTTGTCTGAAGCCTGTGAAGCTAGCTAACGGTCTCTGAGTTTCCAGTAATTACTTTGTCTTTCAGTTCGAAATATTAAATTCCATGTAATGCTTTATTTATAGACGAATTTGGACTTTATTAATAAAGGAGATAATTGTTACACATAAGTTAGTCATATAAACCTTTTTAATACATCGTTTCGGAGTCACTTTTACTCTATCTTTGGGCAACATAAAATTCATAGTGAACTAAATACATTGGTGCTTTCCAAATTAATTAATTTACATTCTTCTATTACATTTAGGTTTGTTTATATTACATTAGGTCAACTTCAATCTTACATTACGTATCAGCATCATATTACATTTCAATCTGTACATAGTACCTTTTCAACATCCTGATCAGTTGACATCGCCTTCTGTTGACATGTACAGAAGGGGTTGCCTCCACGCGGAGTGCTCGGTGATCGGTGGGTATCAGGGAACACACGCTAAATTAGTTCAGCGGTCACCAAGCTCTCCTCATACCTGCTATCCTGCTCCGGCATTGAGCACATAAGGATTTGGGTATTCTGGATCGATGGGATGCATTATGTTTACGAGCTACTTGAATAATACACAGAAATGGAATTGTATAAACTGTATCCCGTCTAAGAGGCCTTTATTGACAAATAGAATGGTCTTCAGCACATTTTTAAATTACTATTTCACTTGACAATCTCGAGTCCAGAACTATTTAACTTAAATGGAGATATGCAAATACACAAGAATAATCTTTGTAATACGTACATATTTCTGGCACAATTTAATTATTACATCCAAATGAAAATAATATATTATGGAACAAGTTTGTAGAAGTTATACGTAATAATGTTATGGGAAATCAAATTTCCATTAAAATTGCAAAAAGAAATATATTTTCTTGTTGTATTATTACATTTGCTATTGTAAGGCCGGAAGGAAAACGTATAAATGTTCGCTCTTCGGTAGCAGCGAGAGACAGGATGCCGCCGCCTCTGGAGGTCAAGCGAGAAACATGCCGCTCCTACGGATGGGTTGCAGCGCTCTTTCTCATGCGTAACTAAAATGTTAATATTAGTGGAGTATTATTTGGGTTTTACTATTAAGTAACCAACAAGTTAAGGAATTGTAAAGAAAAAATATACCAATGTGTGACTATTAGCTTTGTGCATCAATAGTTCTAAATTGCCCATATAAAGTGATGCATACAGGGAATTTAATACAAACTAAGACACAACTTACTGTATTCATATTCACATTACTTTTAACTATTTTTCAACCTTAGAATTCACAATTTTTTAATATCTTCCTTTAGTGCTTTATTCCAGTAGTGTAGTCGTTTCGGAGTAATCACCAATACGGACTCACAGTCCGACATAAGTTGGTGTTTCTTTGTTATTGTCTCATATTAGTATGTATATACGGAATAATATACGTAGAATAGAGACTGTTTTATGTGACGCTCTGGAAAATCTTTTGGAGAGTTTAACGAAAATACATGTCTTGGGGTCCCTTAGTGCCGAAAAAGTGTTTTTTTCAAAATGTCTGTCCGTCCGTCTGTCCGCATGTGAACACAAATAGCGCCTAAACCATACGTAGGATTCCTTCCAAAATGTATATTCCCCGGTCGATATGGCTTCACTCGAGGCGCTGCGATTTTCATTTTTTTTTCTTTAAAATTTGGATGCACTTTACATGAAGTATTTTACACAAAGTACTTTATATGCCGTTACAATGTAGTACATACGTAGCCATTTGTAGACACTATTGCATTTTTGAGTTGCAGTGTTTTAAAGGACCTCAAATAGTTTTTCCAAAAACTCAAAATTTTTCTGTGAAAAAGAGGTTAATATCTCGTATTTACAGTAACGATATGTTTTAAAAAACGGCTCCAGATTTGCCAATGAATATTACCATTTGTTATGTTCAGAATAATTGCACGCTTTACATACACAAACATTTATTGTAATTAACTGCCGAAAGTACAAAGGTTACAATTCCAAAGTCCCAAGAGCGTACCGAGTCACAAACCAAAATCTAGAAACCAAAAGTCCGGGAGATGTACCAATAACAAGCAATGTCGTAATCAGAAATCACACTGTACGATCTCCTCGTCGAATTCAACTGGGCGCACGGTCACTAACGGTCTCCACTCAATCCAATAACCAATTACTCCATACTTCTCGGCTGGCGGCGCTCGCTCTTAAAGCGGGCGGCGCTGGAGACTCGCTGCTCGTAGCTGGCTCTCGACCAGCCGCTTTCCGGGATTGGGCGCGTCTTCGCCGCCGCCTGCTCCCTTTCCCCTGACCGCCGCTGAGCGCTGCTTTTTAGGCGCGCTTTAAACGTGTTTCACAGCCGCGACACCTCCTCTGAGCGTCGCATGGTGCAAACGTACACGGCGTCTTGTGGACCTCCTTGGTGCTACGCCGGAAGCTCGGCGTGGGCGGCGGCGGCTCTGTGGCTGCTCCTGTAATGGGGCGTCATAAATCAGTCTCTCATAGCTCTCTCCTATATTCCTTTCGAGCCTCTTCCCAGTGTCTACGGCTCCAGCGGTACCTGGGGCGCAATTGTCCCTGGTCTCACCACCGTTTTGCTATATGTCAAAACTTCATACTTTACTCCCTCGGGTTCCTATTACTACTCCAGGCCACCAGGCAGGTTCCTTTTAAACGAGGTACAATAAACTTCTGCCTACCTGAATTTCGGCTGCAACTCCTCTTCCTTGTGACTGTTACCGGTACTAGCAATGACAGCAGCGACCTATGCTGCCGGCCATGCAGAATCTCTGCCGGGCTCTTCCCTTCAGGTCCAGGTAGCGTCCATATGTTGCCAGCACCCGCATCAGCGCCCTGTTCTCCTCAGCTCCGGCGTCCCTCGCCTTCGCATTGCCGTTTTAAAGTGCGAACGCACCGCCCACCTCCCATTAGACTGAGGGGAAAGGCGGTGCATATGTGCTTGATGCCGTTGGACCTACAGAATCGAAAAAATCTTCTGATGTGAACTGGGTCCGTTGTCGGACATTAAATGATTGCGTCAGTCCTCTGTCACGAAGATCTTCTCCAAGGCATCTATCGTCGCCGCGCCGTGGTGACTCATCTCCACTATGAATGGAAATTGACAAAGCATCAACTACCACTAGCTACATTTTCCCAAAGGACCGCAAAGTCGACGCACTCTCCCGGCGCTCAGGTGTCGGCCAGAGTGCCAACTGCCGCAGGGCGACTGATTCATTTGGCACGCGTTGCAACTCCTAACCAATTCTTCTATGTCAGAGTTCATCCTCGCCATAGCAGTGGCGCCTCAGCTAACTGTTTCGTACTCACAATCCCCAATGTCCTTGGTGTAACAATTCCAGTACCTGCTTCCTCAGGACTCGGTATCCCACCTTTGCTCCTTGCTCACTAGCTAGTAATAAAACTCCGACTTAACTGATAACCGTCCTTTGTTATACCACGCAGTGCACTCTTTCGCAACTCCTCGGCCAACCTTTCTCACATATTCTCTAACCACCCGCAACTCCTTATCCTGGTCGTAGCTGATCAATCGTTGCGGCTGTGATGGGAAATCCAGCACCCCAAATCTTCTAGATCGACTTGCTGGCATGCTTCTTCCGATTCATCAAACTCCACGTCTGGACGACTGGTAATCTAGACAGCGCATCCGCGTTGGCGGTTGTGGGCCTATAATGAATTTGATAATGGTAGTCAAAACAAAGCCCACCTTGCAGCTTTTTGCCATACTTTCCGGCAACTTCTTACCCATATGAAACAACTGTACCAACGGCTTATGGTCCGTGATAATGAAACTTGGACCCATAAACGTACTCATTGAACTTTCTAACCCCAAAATTACTGCTAAAGCCTCTTTTCTATCTGGGAGTAATTTTTTGATGCTTGTTTAATGACTTGACGCGAAAGCGATGGCGCTCTACACCCGCTTCATCCTTTTGTGATAATACGCCCTTACTCCATAATCTGACGCGTCAGTCGTCAATCGTACCCTACCCGGGATGTAATGGTTAAGCTGTGTCGCTTCGACGATCGCTTTCTTCAATTTACCAAGTGCCACCTCACATTCCGGTGACACACAAATTTAACGCCCTTCTTTAACGCATTCAAAGGGGCTGTAATCGAAGAAAGTTTTGATAAGTTAATAGTTTATCTTCCCAACCAAAGCTTAGCTCCTTCACATTCTTGGGAGCAGGGAGGTTTTTATAGCTCCACGTGGTGCTGCGTTGGCTTAATACCGGATTCCGTTACTTCATGGCCTAGGAATGTTACCTGTTGCTTGAAAATTCACATTTCTTGAAATTCACTTGAAACCCCACCTGCCAAAAGTGCTAACAATTCTTTAAGTTCTAATATGTTCTTCCTGCTTTTGCCTGTTACGATGATATCGTCCAGGTAGTTAATGCATCCACTCACTGTGACGTTATCTGTTCTAGAACTCTCTGAAAATGGCCGCTGCAGCAATTCCGAAAGGCAATCTATATATCTAAATAGCCCTAAAGGAGTGTTAATCACTAATACTTTCTTTGCTTCTATTAAGAGGAATTTGCAGTATGCACCTTTTAAGTCTATTTTAGTGAATTGCTGACCACCTGCCAATTTGAAAATAAATCTTCCGGCTTGGGGATCGATATTGTTCAATTTCAGTTGGTCGTTCACCGTGCTTTTAAAGTCACCACATAAACGTACATCCCATTGCTTTTGACACCACTCAATTAACGGCGTAGCCCAACTGCTTTTGTCACTTTTGTAACTATTTCTGTTCCTCTAACCTTTCAACTCAGCTTCCACTTTTCCTTAATGGCCTACACCGGCCGTGCCAAGAATCTAGGCTAACATTTTCTTTAACTTAAGTTCTGCTCTTCAAATTTTGCATTTTCTAATCCAGCTGGAAACACCTCAGAAATTCATCTTTCAGTTCATCTACCAATGTTGACAGTTTTCCTGTTGCAGGTGAAACATTATCCACGACTCCTAAATCCAATTTTCTCGAAACTGTCTAGGCCAAATGTTCATTACGTCATATCTGTCCACTACAATTACTTCAAAACTGCTTTTCTGTTCTTATACACTACCGGAATTTTCACTTTTCCCATTACTTTAATCGGATCTCTACCAAATCCGAAAACTGGCTTTCCTACTTTTTTCACCTGGGGGGAACCTAATTTTTTATAAGTCTCAAGATTTACTAAAGTAACCGTTGCGCCTGAGTCCACCAAAAATTTCACTTTATTTTTCCCACTCTAAGTCTAGGATCAGCCTATTTTGTCCCTTGCTATTTAGCACTTGGTTCACTGCGTTGATATCCATTTCCTCTTGCTCTGCTAATTTTCTTCTTTCCCGCCTTTCTAACTTAACCTGCCAACACACTTCCCTTATGTGGCCCACTTTATCGCACTTGAAACACTGTGCCTTGCTAAACTCTGCACTGCCACCTCCGGTGTGACGTCCACAGTATTTACACACTTTATTCCGTTATCAGCCCTGTAGTGCTGCCACCATTCATGCTACTACGGGCACCGCCCTGGTTATCTAATTGCTGCCGATAACGCTGTGCCTTCTGACGTCACTCGACCTGCTCGAGCTGGAGGTGTCCACTGATCGACGGCGCCGCGGCCGGCTTCTTATCTTGCGCCCAAGGTTTTACTCATCCTGCTGTTATCGCGGCGGCGCTGTTCCCTGAGCCTGCTTGCATAACTGATTATCGGCCGCGATCTGCCGTGCTGCCTGAGTTGTAACCTCGAAAGTCGTCGCCAATCTGCGGATTTCCTGCAGCGATGGGTCACTACTGTTAAGTGCTTGCATTCTGATGCGTCCTCGGGTGTATGCAGAATTACTAGCATCCTGATTAAAGTTTCTGCGTAAGATTGTTTACAACCTCAGATTGACACCTAAATTCACAGTTCTTAGCAGCCCGTTCAGTTCTGTTATCCATTCGGCATGCGTATCTTTTCCTCTTCTGCACTGAAAGAACGCATACCTGGCCGCAACCACATGTGGTCTCTCATAATGCTTGTCTAACATAACTTTAATTCTGACCACTTGAGTTTATTAATCTCGTGCCCGGTACATAACTTCTTTAACAGTGCGCAAATCTCACTACCGCCATAACTAAGAAACGCTGCCCTTTATTTTCTTCACTCCCGACCCACAAAAATCCAATGTTGTTCTAGTCTTCCGCGTAATCACTCCAATTCTCTAACTGCGGCTTGAAAGGGTCAAAGGCGCGGGCAATTGCTTGCCTTGTTCTGACTCACCGCCTTCAGCGTTTCTAACATCTGCTGCATAAACTGTTGTTGCTGTTGTTGTTGCTGTTGCTGCTGCTGTTGAATAAACTGCAGCACTTGCGCCAATCCGATTGAGATGGTGCGCTCGCCATCTTCTACTTGTAGTAAATACCAGATTGTTGCACTTCACTTTCTTCGTCGCCTTCCGTTACCGGCGACAACAGGTAACCAACTTTGCAAAAAGTTTTATCCTCGTCGCCAATTGTTATGTTCAGAATAATTGCACGCTTACATACACAACATTTATTGTAATTAACTGCCGAAAGTACAAATGTTACAATTCCAAAGTCCAAAGAGCGTACCGAGTCACAAACCAAAATCTAGAAACCAAAAGTCCGGGAGATGTACCAATAACAAGCAATGTCGTAATCAGAAATCACACTGTACGATCTCCTCGTCGAATTCAACTGGGCGCACGGTCACTAACGCTTCCACTCAATCCAATAGCCAATTACTCCGTACTTTCGGCTGGCGGCGCTCGCTCTTAAAGCGGGCGGCGCTGGAGACTCGCTGCGTAGCTGGCTCTCCGACCAGCCTGCTTTCCGGGATTGGGCGGCGTCTTCTCGCTCCGCCGCCTCCGCTGCCTTCCCTGACCGCCGCTGAGCGCTGCTTTTTAGGCGCGCTCTTTATACGTGTTTCACAGCCGCGACACCATTTAAGTCGAGGTGTAACTCTTCTATAATATACTTAGAATAATTTTTCGGTTGTACAATTACCAAAATAGAAAAACGTAAAAAAATTGTACTTAGGGTGGCAATAAAAATAACCGCTGGCAAGAGGACGGGGCACGACCGAAGAACTGAACCATACCATTAAAATACAAAACTAATACCAGAAAACCTATGCCTGTCTCTATATTACACCACTAGTTTATTTTCTCGTATACGTACGTATATAACGAGTAATATACTGTGGCGGCACTTTCGAATCGACGGAATTATTGAAATGTGATTATGACATTTTGAGAAACAACGGTCACTGAATGCAGCCTTTGTAAGACGCCACTCGTCCGGGGGACTTCCCTTCTCAGCGACCCGCGAAAATTTACGACAGGCAGCTGCCTGCTTGCTCCTCGGCGCGCCTCGCCACCCCGGCGCCAGGGCGTCCTATAACAAACCCCTGACCTGCGCTCGTCCCAGAGAGGGTGCTCTAGCCGATGTGATCATTAGAAATAATTCAAAATTACAAACTCTGACAGATTCCTCACACGTGCAGCACCCAGCGTGAGAGAGAAGAACATTTTAATCTTGTGAAATTTCCACAGATCCTCGCATGGTGATTGGGCGAGAGAAATTTAGAACGTAGTATACTTTGGCCAATTAGAATTATAGGAACATGGGGAGGAGCGTTTTCTTAAGAAAGGGTAACTCGGGAGGGAGGGAGTGGCAGCTGCAAGACGCAAAGAGGATGGAAAAGACGTCAAAGTGTTAGGACGTAGATATTATGATAGAAAAGAGCACCACGGGTCGCGAAGTGGACCGGTGTTCTGGGAATGGGGCTGACTGCCGAGGCGATTGCTGTGCGTAGATTGCTCGGGACAGTAGCAGATCTTATCCAACCGCGGTGAACAACTGAGCGTTCACGAACATTAATCGACGTAATCGCGAAGCGTTCACATTGTGTATCGGGGCCAGTCACCCACATGTGTTTGCGGCCCTCTGCTTCTGTCTCGGGCCGGCCAATATGTTACGCGAGGTATCTCGTGGATGAGCGAGGAGACGGTCGACTCAAGACGGCGGGCCACCATTGACCTGCCCAGGAAACTTCGCCCCCATCAGCTGTCTCCAGACGCCCTAGAGAGGGGCCATGACCTGCCAGCCTGCCCAGGAAACTTCGCCCCATCAGCTGTCTCCAGGCGCCCTAGAGAGGGGCCATGGACCTGCCTGCGACCTTCCAGCAGCCTGCAGAGATCAACTCGCAATCACTATATTGTGTATGCCCTAGACCCACGTAATTGGGTGATAACAAGAAATTGCTCTTCAAGCAGACTTGTAACATTTTTAATTTTTTATTTGTTTAATGTTCGAGGCCGCATGGCCCAAATTATGTTCAATTTTAAGAATTTAACAAGTTGAGCTCAACGGGTAGGGTGATAGTCATTTCTTCACCCAGTTTCTTTCTTTTGTCATGTAACTTCCCTGGTTTTGGACCAGAAATAAACCTATCGTTAAATTCTGAATTATTATTGCAACATCCTTCCTCCTCCACGCATTCTCAATTTATAGAACTTGAAAAGCCCAACCGATCGAGCTCTGCCGGTGACAATACGAAGCCTAGTGAAAATTATGTAATTCTGCGCGAAAAAAAATTTATAAATTTAGGAAAGCATCTTCTAACACGTGTTGTAGCCATGATCCATGTTTTGTGGATCCTTGATACCAAATAATCAATTGACGGAAAATCGTGGGTCCATCCGTATGTCTCTCTATCTGTGAACAACACCAGCACTTAAACCATAGGGACGAATTTTTCGAAATTCGATGTTCCCCGATCGTTTTAGCACGTTTTACAGGAACTCTTAAACGCAATTTTCTTCAAAACATATATAAATTTTTCAATGAAAATGCCAAAAGAGGTTTTGCTCTTCTTTAAAGTTTTAAAGAAATATTTTGATTCCCTTATTACAAAACCAAAATTGAAAAATTTAATAAAAATGCATTATGGGCTGCAATAGATGGAAGGTGGTAAGAATATATGCCAAGTCCAAATAGCATGCCTAAAACAAAGGAAATAGAAAACGAATACGAAAATTCTGTGATATTCTGTACTAACACTAATTTTATTTGATTAACTGTAAGTACCTTGGCAGTCACCTTTATACAGTTTTTACATTAGTCCAAAAAGTTGGGTTCTCAAACAGAAGCCGAGTCAATATAAAAACCAAAAATGACTTCTCATTAAGAACCTTTGTAACATAAAGATTTTCCTGAATAAATATCAATAAAAATGATCAATTTGCATACCTGTCATCATCGAAATTGTGGTGGTCTTGCCAGCTCCGTTGGGCCCAAGAAGTACAGTGATCTGACCCTCATACACGTTCAGGTTCAAGTTCTTTACTGCCATTTTGTTCCCTGGGAAAACCTGGAAGGAATACGATTTTCGGACTCATGTTAATTTCAAAAGTAAAAATTAAATAAATTTGCTCCAGGTTTTTTAAAAATTTATATACATTTTTTAAAATTAATTACAGTTATGATTTTATATGAAGGGAGTTCAATAATTAAAGACAAATTGGTCTGGAGAAGTAACAGTTTATTTTTACAAAACAGGACTTTTCGTACTTTTCAATATAATCCCCACCAACATTTATGCACTTGTCTCAACGAGTTACCAGCTTTTTTACACTAGCTGCAAGGAACTCTTTATCTTGGTGTTTTCACCAATTTCCCACTACTATTTTGACATCCTTGTTATTCTAGAACTTCTTCCCACGTATTACCTCCTTCAGTGCACCGAACAAATGGAAACCAGATGGTGCTAAATTGGGGCTGCAAGGGAGATAAGGCAGTACCTCGCAACCCATTTTTTATAATTTCACACATTTGTGATGACGTGCGTTGTCTTGCTGGATAGTCACACATCTCCTCTGAGATCCATCACCTTTCAAAAGCACATCTGTGTAGTATTGCCTGTTTCTTGTACGCTGTTAATGGAGGTAACCCCCCAAACACTGTCAACATGATTTTCTTGCTGATGCGGCCAGAACGATGTTCGTCAGTCACTGAGTACGACCATTTTTGAACTGTTATTCGCACTTGTAAATGTACACGGGATTAATACAACTGTAATAGCACACTTAGATCATTCTAGAGATTGTTTTTTCACATTCAGCAAGTGAAAACAATTCACAGAACGTTATTCAACCAATGTATAGTTTTCAAGCCGACTCGGCATCGTTTAACTTAATTTCAAGGTCATGAACACAATAATACAGATCACTCAGATGGTTCGCACTCATCCCAGCGATGCCAATGTAGGGTTCTCAAATTACCAAACTAGTCATACAAACTTTTCTCCATACCAATTGATCTCATTAATTATTGAGTGACCTACGTAGTAATGATAATACAATAGCAAATCAAAAATTCGACTCTACTACTAAGGGGGCAAGTTGAAAAGCACTTGATACGTACACTGTACAGCCGTACTCGTAAATGGACAGCCGTGGAAGATACAGTACGAGGACGAGTCTTCACCATCATCTCTCAGAAGAAAGACGTACAGAAGGGTAAGTTGAGCCGCCTTATCTGCCACTCTAATACTAGTTTTCAAGCCACCCACCAAATTTCAAATAATAGTAATGCAACCCAAAGTGAGGTCATGCCTCATCAGTTCCACCCCCGCGTCAGTAATCTTTCCTCAACTTTATTATCCAATGAGTACATGTCTCCTCTAAACAAGGGCCTCAAACACTGTCCTCCCACACCCCTTAATAACACACACATTAAACAGTTATGTGTCAAAGTACACACTAATACCAATTTCCACAATATTTCCGTCGAGACTAAATACAACATAGGTCACACCATCACAAACCACACAGAATCCACCATAAGGCACAAACACCCAGTAAATTTTGATTTTCAACACGCGCAACAACTCGCCAAAGAAGTTACACAGGAAAACTTAATCAAATCTAAAACAAAGGCAACATTGTAGTGGTTCTGGACAAACAAGAATACAATGACAAAATCAATGACTTTTTGAACGACAACAAGATCGAACAACTTCCCAATGACCCTACTAAGAAGTATCTTTGTCAGCTTAAACAAGAACTTAACAATTCTCAAGCATTGTTTCCCTATCCCAAACAATACATACCATCTAATCCTTCTCCTCCGAGACTATATGGCCTGCCCAAAATACACAAAGAGAATACCCCCGTCAGACCCGTGGTTTCGTACACTTTAACCCACAAACTCGCCCAGAAACTAAATAACCTCTTCCATAAACACATCCAGTTCAAACCTTCATATTGTGTAAAAACACATCCAGTTCACACCTTCATATTCTTCACACCTTCATATTCTTCACACATAAACACATCCAGTTCAAACCTTCATAGTAGAAAAGATCCAACAATTCCCGTTCCACCCTATGCAAAACTTGTTTTATTTGACATAAAGAATCTCTTCCTAGTACTCCGACTTCAGATTGCAAATTACTGCACGTAACTTACTAGACAAATCATCATGTCCGATACCCGTTCGTGATGAACTCCAAAATCTCTTCAACCTATGCATGGACCAAAATTATTTCACTTTTGACAATAAATTTTACAGACAAACTTCAGGAATCCCTATGGGCTCACCCCTCTCTTGTCTCTTTGCAATATTTTTATGGACTCTTTCAACAGACCATCTTCCTCTCAAATCATCCATTCTCAATTACATTACATATTGACACCGTTACGTAGACGACATCCTTGTTCTCTGGACCGGTACGACTAGACAAATTGACCACTTTACTGACTTTCTCAACAACATACATCCTACTATAAAATTCACTACAGAACTACAGAATGATGACAAATCTATCAATTTCCTAGACCGCAATACAGCATATCTGAAAACAAACATGAATTCAAACATATTTTCAGAAAACCGACGTACACAGACACTGTCATCCACAACTCTTCACAACACCCTAATCAACACAAACATGCCGCCTTCCACTACATGTTACACAGATTACTAAGCCTGCCACTCACTAAATCTCATTTTCTGCAAGAACTGAACACTATTCAACACATTGCTATGGCAAACGGTTACAACACAGCTCTTGTCAACAACATATTACGCCGCAAAATTCACAAACGAAAACTGAAAATGAACACTACACTCTCTAACGTAACACTTACATCAGACCAGTACACTTGCTTACCATATTTTGGAAAACTTTCAGAAAAAGTTGCACACAATATACACAAAGCCGGTATCAAAGTTTCATTCAAAACAAAATTCTCTCAGAAAAATCTTATCTCCTAAAACACACACAGATCTTCTAGAAAAAAGCGGTGTCTACGCACTACATTGCCACGATTGCGAAGCAAAATACATTGGTCAAACAGGCAGAACTTTCAATAATCCACACACAGACATTCACATACTGGAAATAGAAAATCAATATCATACCAGATTAACATGGAAAACCTTCACATTCATCTCAATAGTAACCTACTGAATGTAAACATAAACTACAACCCCTCCCCTCTGCTAAAATTACTTTTTTGACACCACCCACACACCACACTCTTCGGGGGTGACACAACACAGCACACCGCACCCAGGCCATTAACCCAGACGATTCTTAAGCTTCCGAGGCACGCCCAAGCTCGCGCAGTCGTTTTTGTGGCTCCCAGACAGCAGGGAAGAAACGGCTCAACTTATTTTTTCGTATTTTCTCTCTCAAAATTATACATGTACTATATTTTCATTCATTTTCTTGCTTCAATTTAAAAAACTACTATATTACATAAAGATATAACTCTCCCCCTTTTTTCTTTTCTTTCCTTAATTCTTCTTCTTTCATTTTTTAAGATGTTTTAAATTATATAAATTATTTTATATTATAAAGATCTAACTCTCCGTCCCCTCCTTTCTTTCTTTCATTTTTCTTTTTTTTCTTTAATTCTTCTCCTTTCATTCTTAAGATGTGTTTTTAAAATTAGGTAACTATGTTAATTTTAATTTTATATTTTCCTTGTACCAGAAAACTGATGATGATTGGTTAAGCCATCGAAGGCTGCTATTTTTGAAATAAATACTATTGTTGACAATGACAGCTCCTTCAATCATTTCAATTATGAAAATGTCAACTACAACTCACCACTGAATCAATATTCTCATGTATTGCCAAATGCCTATAGGTTTAAATCTAAACCGGTTTAAAAAGGGCCTTGGTGACGGCATTGAGGCCCGCGCCCGCGATGCCTCCGAAGGGCTCTTCCTCGAAGAGTCTATGTATTGCCAAATGCCTATAGGTTTAAATCTCATCACACGAATGAGGTGTACCTTGGTGACGGCATTGAGGCCCGCGCCCGCGATGCCTCCGAAGGGCTCTTCCTCGAAGAGTCTATGTATTGCCAAATGCCTATAGGTTTAAATCTCATCACACGAATGAGGGTGTACCTTGGTGACGGCATTGAGGCCCGCGCCCGCGATGCCTCCGAAGGGCTCTTCCTCGAAGAGTCTATGTATTGCCAAATGCCTATAGGTTTAAATCTCATCACACGAATGAGGGTGTACCTTGGTGACGGCATTGAGGCCCGCGCCGCGATGCCTCCGAAGGGCTCTTCCTCGAAGAGTCTATGTATTGCCAAATGCCTATAGGTTTAAATCTCATCACACGAATGAGGGTGTACCTTGGTGACGGCATTGAGGCCCGCGCCCGCGATGCCTCCGAAGGGCTCTTCCTCGAAGAGTCTATGTATTGCCAAATGCCTATAGGTTTAAATCTCATCACACGAATGAGGGTGTACCTTGGTGACGGCATTGAGGCCCGCGCCCGCGATGCCTCCGAAGGGCTCTTCCTCGAAGAGTCTATGTATTGCCAAATGCCTATAGGTTTAAATCTCATCACACGAATGAGGGTGTACCTTGGTGACGGCGTTGAGACGCGCGCCCGCGATGCCTCCTAAGGGCTCTTCTTCGAAGTGTCGAGGGTCGTTAGGGCGGACGCCAGGGCCGCAGGCCCCTCGTCCAGTGGCTGCGACCGCCAGAACGCCTTCTGCACCCGCCAACAACTTGGCACTTCGGCTTAACCAGGTTTTCTCAAAAGTTTAGCTTTGGTTGATTGGTTCAAAGTCAATAACAAAGCAATTAGTCCCTTTATTTTAGTACATTTACAAATTCATTATGGCTACATAATGTGTACGCTGGCTTTACAATAATAAAAACATGTAACGACCCGACGAGCCAAACACACTTAGTTTGACAAATTAATGATAAATTAATATGACAAAGCCGTAACAAAAGTGACCGAAGTAGTTTTACATAGCAGGAATGATAAAAGTGGCTACAGAATAGTAGTGGCAATTTAAAGCGGGCTGCGACCCCTTTTATAGATTATTGCACAAGATATCTCGCCGCTGGGATTACTTTCTGGCAAGCGCTGAGTGAAAAGCGGGAAATACTAGAAGTAATGGTAGACCGAAGCGGCCCTGCAAAGGCAATAAATGGTTAAGCTATATTGACATTTAATTAAATGAATTTGAATTAGAGTGATGATACGTGTTATTTTTAAATACAATATGTTGGTCCTTTTTTTGTCACGGCCATTACTATATAACTTATGTAAAACATGCCAAGTATGCATTATTCGGTAAATGTAATTGAAACGACATTATCCAAATAAAAATACTGGTTTATCAATTGCCGGGCTGAATTTGAAGTACCGATAGTAGCTCACCTGACAGAGGAAGTTCCACGGCTTTGGCACCCCATACTTCCCCGGGAAAACCGCCTGCACGTACAGCGCGATGAGCACGTAGACGAAGCAGCTCAAGAGGAACATGAGCCAAATCGCCCCCAGCGCCACGGGGTAATCGGGCGAAGGGCTCGTCCACATATTGGTCCATTGTTGGCCAACACCTGTGGAGGAATTCTTTAATAGTTAAAATTAAATTGAGTATAAAAGAATTAAAATCGAAAGAAAAGTAATAACAGAAGTATCGTATGACAATGGTGCACTTCTATTTGGATAATAAATTCTTTGTATATACGAACTTAGCATTTATATTTTCTGCTTCCACATGATTTACAGGATAGTAATGAAAACAGCTTCAAAGAAAAAAGTGTTTAAGCGTTTTTACATGTATTACAAGACACTTATTACTTACATAATCCTGCCACAGTCAAGAAAATTATTATAATAATAATTATTCTTTTACCTGTAATTTATGACTAAAGATTTTTTGGGTCAGTTGATTTTTAACTCTACTCTGGGATTGTAACTAGCTTCCTAAGGAGCAGATCTAGGGTCTATAGGTGTCTCTACAATACTTTGCGCAAATTATGGGCTGTTTCAAATAAACAATTCCTTGCACTTCTCAGTCTTTTGAATTGCCTGAGAGTTTAGCCAAGTTCTAACACATTTTTTAGAACAATCCCAGAGCTCCGACAACTATGGCGACAATCTATGCTTTTACGTCCGACATTCGGCTGATCTCAATTTCCAAACTTTTGTATTTAAGATGTTTCTCTGCCTCCTTGGCTACGGCGTTTTGATTCCATGACATGCAAGGTCTACAAATAGATACGAATTTTTCTCCAAAAACCGGATAACAATATCCGGTTTGTTTGCCGCTATCGTGTGATCAGTTTGAATTTGTTGATAGACTGCTGGCCAGCTAAAAAGCCGAACTAACGGGACAACTTTTGAAAAATGTCACTGTCGGATGAGAACATACATTTATACTCGATTTAGGGTAGTTTCGATTCGTTTTATGTTGGCTAAAGTTGTTGCAAACCGTCACACAAATACCCTGAATATATTACCTTCAAGCGGTAGGGACATTTTTTAAAATTTAAGTTTGCAATGAAACAATGACTACTTCCGTAGATACCGCCAACATTCAAAGCCATCCAAGTGAAATTGTGTTTGTTTACGAGTGTTGCTAAAGATTTGCATTTTGCGTTTTGGTGCTCTTCGTTCTTTGCGTTTTATCGTTCAATTTATTTATTTAGTCGTACTAAGCGTTTTTGATATTTATTTATTATTTTCCAATTGTTTTCTTTAGTAATAATTTAATAAAGTTAATTGAAATAGTTATAGTAGTTCATTATTTGTTGTTAAGTGTCCCTTTAGTGTTTCTTGTTTTAAATTAATTATATTATATTTATTATTATTTTTCTGAATTCATTTTAATTATAACTGGAAAATAATGGTAAGCCTAACAACATCTGTGTCTATACTAATACTGAACCTTTCAAGATAACACGTTTTCAAAGACTGTCTCTGGTAACAATGGATAAGTTATTGAAAACTTACTTACACTAATGATGATTTTCATTATTTTTTTTAAACTTACTTTCAAAAGCTAATTAATAATTGAACATATAAATTAAATGGATGTATTTGCATTGATATTGACATAACTGGACTGTTAAGAACATTTCATTAGATCACTTAAAAACTACCATGTATATCACGTTAATTAACTTCAATAATTGTGGTATTTATTTGCGTTCAATAAAACTCATTATTACCACTTCAAAACGTGAAGGAACTGTTGACACACATCTCAAAAGCATTAATAACATAGAAGTATGACCGCAGATAACTTTTGAGGTTGTATTTTTCATTTGCACTTGACACTTTTTAACACTTCTTAAGCCGCAATAGTTGATAATGATAATTCTTAACTAACTTAATAATTATTCACAGAGTTAATATTCGTTTATAGATGAACATCTTTTTAATTCTACCGAAAAACAAAACATGTATTATTGAACAGTGGACAAGACTCGAGACCGCGTGAGGATTGTGAATGAGACAACAAACAAAACAAAAGCGAGAGACTTGATCAGAATTATAGTTTCATAAGTTGGCTATTCCGACAGGAAATCTTTCAAGCTGCCATATTGCGAATTTAGTGCGGCCTGATACTCGGCCTGGAGTCTAGTACTGTAACGAATACTGCGTCATCTGCCGGCACCACCACGAACTACCTGTATTCGCGGATTGCGTCATCTGCCGGCGGGCCTTGAACTAGATTGTCCCAGAGTGTTCGCGGGGCGTATCGCAAAGTCTTGAAAATTCTCGACGGCGTCCGATGAGTGTAAATACGCGGCGGTCGGCGAGCGCGAGTCAGTCTTAAGTCTGAAGTGGAAGCTGTCTTAAGTGTGTGCTTCGCGGTGAATAGCAGTGCAGTGATTGTGCTCAGTGACGTGAATCGTGGCCAGCGCCGTGAACTATGGTCAGCACAGTGGACTGTGGCCAGTGCCTCGAACAGTGGTCAGTGCTTAGGACTGTGCGACAGTGTAAGAGAAGTGAACAGTGGAAATAAATACTCAAGAGAAGTGAACAGTGAAAATAAATACTCAAGAGAAGTGTGCCGTATAAAAAATAATCAAGTGAAGACTATCTACATAAATCAGGTGTTTTCAGTGATTGTGTTAAGAAACAAAATTAACGTTTCTGTTAAAACAATATCAGAGTTTTAATTCACCATCTAGAATAGTAACAGTACATTATTGTACACAGTCCAACAGACGTCACCAGTTTTGGTTAATGTTTGGAATTGCGGCATGTGTTTGGAACTTCGAGGGCAGCACAGATCTGCCAGTGGAGGTAACTGCACACCCTGTCGTGTCTATTCAAGTATTCGGTCTTTTCTGGAATTGGACAAGCTGAAACGAAATGATCAATGTGTTGCTGTCTTCCCCTACTTGTTCCTGGCAAATGCCACATTTATTCTTAAAATATTTTGAGAACCATTTTTTCATAATGATTTGTTCTCAATGTCTGATCCTGAGCAGATATTACACTGCTTCCGATTCTGTCTTCATTCTTCTCCTTTAAGACACATAAATGGATGATCTGCACCACCTAACACTATTGTCCGTGGAGTGGCTTGTCTCTCAGGTCTTCCTTAGCATTTTTGTCTCATACTTCATGCAAAGTAGCATCAATGTTTGTTATTTTGCGTGTCTTGCGAAGATTTGTTCGCAATTCTTCTAGCTATACTTACAATGCCTCTGTTTCTCATTCTTTGGCAAAATTTCATGAGCAGCCTTATTAGTGGGTCGTCTTGATGACTGACTACATACTTTCGCTTCCCGACTTGTGCATGGTGCCAGGAGGCATCAATTTGTGAGAGTCCTCTCCTTCCTTTCCTATGTGACACAAAAAGTCTGTGTACATTAGCTTAAAGGCTGGCGACACGATGAACTGAAAACAGTTTTCTGTTTTTTCTAGCCGTGCTTCGAATTTCTTGCCCTGACCAGTCCACTAGTTCGAAACTGTACTTAGCTACAGGCATCGCCCATCTACCAATTGCAGATACTTTATATATGGAGTTCAGAGCGGATTGTAGGACAAGTCTCATATCTTCTGTAATACTCCCTGATATACCTAGAGATATTTCTGTAGAAGTAAGTTCCACCACAAAGTGGGCATAAATGGAATTTCTTTTCCTGTCGAATAAATCATGATTAATATTCCGACCTCGCGGAGTACTTCAGCTAGTAGTATATGCAAATAACTGTAATGAGTAGTATACATGAATTTATTACTACTACGTGCCTTACTATGTCGCCTTCGGCGGATATTTTCATGATCAAATATAACATCCTTACTATATGATACGTGAAAGATACGAAGATACTATATACTACATCATTAATGGTAGTCATCTAAGCTATATTCTGTATAATTTATCCAGATATATAATTTGTATGATGTTCACTTTCCCCGATTTATCGGATTTGACTGTCCTTTACATTGGATCCGAATCAGTTTTTGTCAATAAATTAAACAATATTTTATAAAATAGTTCTACATTTCCAACCATATTCTTATTGTACTTTTTTGCTAGATTACCAATGTCAATTTCAATGTTGTCAATGCAATTTCATTTTTTGTGGTATATTAAAAATATCAATGAAGCTGTTAGATACTCACCAATGCCCTCATGCTTCATAATTATATTAAAACTGACTCTCAGTGCTCCGTTAAATAATAGGCAGATTAGAAGTATTTTAGTTAAGGAAAACTCTTCCTTTTCCATTTTGTTGAGAACAGAAGGTATTAACAGGTAAATATTATTTGCGATTAGAGTTGCAAGAAAGGCTGAAAAAAATATGAACAGTTACTACAGTTGTACACATTAAACCAAAATAAATTAATAACTTTTTGGGAACTCCTGTGTTAACCCTTTACAGGATTGTAGTTCTCTCCCGAACCACATGCTATACTGTCGTTTTTTGCTTAGCTAAGTCTAGTAATTTTAAACTTTATTGATAATTTCGCATTGTTGAGTCTGCTTGAATGTAATTTGATTCTTGCAGATTGTTTGATCGCAGTAATTCTCCGAAACGTAGCTGCTGGGCCATGAACGTGGTCGTCGTAACCACATTGCACACAGGCACTGTCGCGTAGTGTTTGTTTGAGCATTTGGTCGAGATGTGATTTTACTTGTTTCAAGATTCCGAAGATTTTCGAGAATAGATGGTTGATATTTATTATTGTTTATTGTAATGATTTTTAGTATTAAGATATATTTGATCATTAAATTCTCCATATGTACTTCAATGAGGTTCATTTATATTTGCAAGGGTGTAGACACGAATAAGTACACAATCGTTTGTTTTTTTTTTCTTTGAAAATATGAATTTTAAGAAAGTTTTAAAATAATTAAATTTGTTACTTAAAAATGAAAGATTATCGCTAAATAGATTTATTTTCCCATAAGATTTGCATAATTTACATCTGCTCAGTGTTCGTGTAATATTTGCGTAATCTATTCCATATTTATTACTAGTCGTGTGCTTTCTTATCGAATGGCTAACATTTGAAGTTTCCACGGTTTGGAACCTATTAATAGGAATTTAACAATTTCTTGGGGAATATTGACGAGTATGTTGATGCGGCGTTAGATTCGGGATGTGGAGGGTTTCCGATGCTGATGGAGCAACGCCAATAACGCAACTAATCAAATCAAGCAGCTCACGTTTCCGTCACTCATATTGATTTACGTTACCAATAATTGCATTATTGTATTATACTTTCACTATTTATGTATTCGCAGTATTTATTTTCAATTTTCTTTTATTTGAATTTGATGTCTTTTCTAACAGAAAATGGAGTTGAATAATTTTGCAGATACTTTATAACAAGGCAAAATGTAAATCAGAGGTTTGTTTCGAGAGCCAAAGAAGTCCAAAATTCTATATTTTTAGTTCTTTCTTATAACACTAAATTATTCCCTAAAATTGGCACTGCCTACTGGGGCATTTCGTTTCGGCAAGTGCCAACCACATATAAAGGTATAAGACGGGGTAAAATAATAAATTCATTACTACACAAGCCTACAATGATTTCGGAGCATTTTTGGCGCTCCTGAAAAATTTCCACTTTGAGCTAGTTTGGTTCATGTACGAAACCATTCAAATATTATCCACTAGTAAAAACTAGTGGTGCGACAATAGTATATTATACAATTAGTTTATAATGTCCTTTTTTGCACGAATAAGAAAATATTACCGAACGAAGGGCGTTAGGAGTGAGTTAGGCAATACTTTCTTATGAGTGCAAAACGGTAACATTATAAACGAGTTTTATACGCTATTATTTGTATAAAGTATTATAAAAATTTAGAGGTGGTCAATTTGAATGTTAAGTTGTAACCTCGGATTCATGTTATGACGTCGTGAGTGCTACCTAAGCAACTAATTGGTTTACAAATGGAAATTAGGTTCAATATTACGTTCCAAACATTATGGATTCTTTGCTAAAATAAATTTTGGAAGAAGCTGCAAAAGCAGAAAATGAATGCTGGATGGATGAAAAATATGCCAATTTTGTATGCAAGGCTGTTGTTCTTTCCTATCTGCCGGAGTAGGTTGGTTAAGTTACTACTTATAATGCACATGCTAGAATAAAAACTGTAGTTATGATGCATGATTCTTTAAACATTATGTCCACAGCGTGTAAAGCGTCTACCTTACGGTGAACATATTCAAAATTAAAGGCAGCGTGTTAATGTGTTCGTTTAAGAGGACATCCACGACGTTTTTCGCCGACAATGGTTGTGATGTTACTGCACTTACATGTCACGGGGAGTGGAGATCTTTAAATGTAGCTGCATCTTACATTGAAGAATCAGTGATTAATAAGATTTACATTGCAACAAGATATCGGTCAGTGCAGAAAGTAAAGAAGAAATAAGCACTTTGGAATTAAATATGTCTTCTGGAATGTGACAAATTTATGCGACTGTTCTATCAATATATTCATATTGATAAAAACTAATTAATGTTCTTGTTATTCTTGTTAAATATTACCGAATAACAGAACCATGTACTTTTAAAGTAGTAATAAGCTAATAAATTATATTTCAAAAGTGAAAGTTTTTTCACAATATATTTGATTTTACTGCGAACCCAGGAATCCATTTACATGGTACCGCTGCCTTCTTTAACTCCATCACTGATGATAGATGCATTTATCGAAACATTCTGCGTTCTTAAGGAAAATAAGGCCAGCGCCATTCTCTTAAACGTCCTTCTCACTGTATAACAAGAAGATTTAACCTAAAAAGATGCAGATGTTTTTTTGAAAATTTGAAAAATGCTCCAGGGGCTTTATATAAAGTACCCTCCAAAATTTAAATATAATATTAGAACTCAAGGGGCCGTGTCATAAGTCAGATCAATAGGGGAATATCAATTTTGAAGAAATTGGCTGAACGGTTTAGCCGCTATTGTTGTTCACAAATGGACGAACGGGCGGACAGACGTTTTGTCGTCAATCTGTTTTTCGGTAACAAGTACCCAGAAAACATGGTTTTTTACTTTGTTAGAGAATTATTTTTTTAAATTTATCAACTCGATTTATCACTTTTTTCATTACCAGAGCGTGTCTACGAGAGTTTCTCTGCCGAAAATTTGCCCCTTTTCCAGCAACAAACATAACTTTCTCTTCTTAAGGGGGAGAAAGTAAAAACTCTTATATTCAATGGTTCTTGACCCGATGTAATTATGTCTGCTGGTTCTTGAGATTGGGTCACAAGAAAGAAAACGACACTTTTTTACATTGCCGACGTTTCGGCCGTATATTTGGCCTTCATCAGGGCTAGAAAACAGATAAAATTTATATACAAAGATATGTACAGTAGTTACATCACTTAATCTATATTTGCAGTTGAACAATTGTTTATGAACAGAATAATTATTGTATTAATTTACCTGTAGTGTTCTTAGTTATACATACCTTAGTTATACATCCTTATTGCCTATTTTTTTCACTATTCTATACATTATAAAAAAAAAAATTTAAATTGAGATAGGCATGCTGTGCACGCTTCTGTTGGCGCATGTAGTGATGCCAACTTATGAAAATGAATTGTGAACTATATGAGTATAACATACAGTATACACATTCACACACACAAAAAAAAGGAAAACCCAATACATAGTCAAATTATAATTTGGACATAAAATCAAAACAAATTAAAATAAAATAATATAATTAAAAACACAAACAAACAATTAATATATCAATAATTAAATAAGAGGGTGCAATTGGTATTATGAGGCAAGGCTATTGTTGTTGATAATATTAGCATATATACTGCTCAATCAATATTAACATATTACTGCTCAATTGAGCAGTATATATGCTAATATTATCAACAACAATAGCCTTGCCTCATAATACCAATTGCACCCTCTTATTTAATTATTGATATATTAATTGTTTGTTTGTGTTTTTAATTATATTATTTTTATTTTAATTTGTTTTGATTTTATGTCCAAATTATAATTTGACTATGTATTGGGTTTTCCTTTTTTTTGTGTGTGTGAATGTGTATACTGTATGTTATACTCATATAGTTCACAATTCATTTTCATAAGTTGGCATCACTACATGCGCCAACAGAAGCGGTCGTACAGCATGCCTATCTCAATTAAAAAAAAATTTTTATAATGTATAGAATAGTGAAAAAAATAGGCAATAAGGATGTTTAGTATGTATAACTAAGAACATTACAGGTAAATTAATACAATAATTATTCTGTTTGGCCAAAGGAAGAAAAAAGATTCGTTTTCTTTCTTGTGACCCAATCTCAAGAACCAGCAGACGTAAAAACTCTTTTTCGTACCAAGGGATCCCAAAACTTTTATTTCCATTGAAATCTCGAAATTGATTTACCCATCATTACATAACTTTCTGTATACTACGTATATGACTCCGAATATAGTGAAAATACGAGAAAGTAATTAGTGCTTTATCAGCACATCCTTTCTCGCAATTTTTGTAACTGCTGGCATTATTTCCAGCACATCCGAATAGCAAATATAATTTTACTTATAAATTGAACACCTTACCCGCTCGTGACTCATAGCGAAGTTGCTAGTCTTTTACTACTGAGGTCTGAGTTCATGTGAAATTTGTTCCAACAAAACGAGTTTCGCTGCTTTACAAGGGCTATTCCAACCCCAGTATAGTGTCCTAAACCCTACCTCTTTCCTAATTCCGTCCCGATTCTAACCACTGGGTAGTGACGCAGGGGCGTGTGGAGTAAGAGGCGCGTACGCGGAGATGCTACCTGGCGGTCCTCTTTGACAACTGACGAGACGAGACGAGACGTGACGAAAAAATACGGCGTCCTCTGGAATACAGAGGGATAGATATTAATGGAGGATTACTCCGCGCTCAACGCTGCACCAGAGACGAAGAGACGCGTTGCGTCGATGAATAAAATTAGGGACGCAACGAATCACTGCATTGTTGCCAAATGTGGTATTCAGTGGTAATATAAAATTAACGTAATAAAACTTCACTTCTGTTTAACATTTTTTAATATTACATTTAAATCTTATTTCTACGAGAAAAAATGTAACTGAGCTACTTTCAATAAGGTTTGCGGATTACTTGAAAGAAAATACATCAATGCATTGAGAATACAATTGTAGAATAAAGTAAATGATATTATTGCTGTGATTACAATAGTAAATTATAATTAAAATTAAAATTAGTTTTTTTCATATCGTTTTGAATAATTCGTATTCTCTGAGGATATTTCTTATCGCCTATAGATGGTAGAACACCGGTATATATTTCATTGATTTCGAGCACCAATTTCCCGGAAACGAGTATTTTTTAACTAAATTACATCGCTTTTCTTAATTAGCTGATTTTTAGAATGGATTTTGTTTAAGACAAAAATATCTATCTTTCTTTTTGTTGTTTCCAAATATTAAGATTTTGCAATTTTGGAAAATATGTAGAATTCAATAAACAATAGACTTGTTCCATTCTTTTCAGCGTTCCTTCTGCAGTAGACAAAATTTAAAGAAAAAATTAGAACACTTTTTGAGGAAATTGTTTTTAGAAAATACATTGATTTCAAGCGCAAATTATGCAAAAACTACTCTTCTTTTCAAAACAATTTACATTACCTTTTTTTAGGAACTGAGTTGTTACAGCAGACTGTTTTTGAGGCAAAAATCTCTATCTTCAATGTTCTAGTTTTAAAAAGTTCAATTTTGGCAATTTTTGAAAAAGACGACAAAAGAGTCGAAAATAGGACTAGCACCATATTTTTACTAATTTTTGTTATATTGAGGAGAAAATTAAAGAAGCTAGTGGTGCTACAGAATGGCAGACATTCTCGTATTAGTTTTCTATTTTCTTCGGTCTGGGCTACTCGGACTTGCCACCTACTCTTGCCAGCGGCCATCTATCGCCTTCCAAAGTACATTTTGTTTTAAACAATTGTCAATTTTTCCCTTTCCTAATGATAGGATTGATATATTAATTAAAGAATATTAAAGAATGGGAAAATCTCGATATAAATGACTATTTTCATAAAAAAAGTTGGATTTATTTTTAAGAAAATGGCGCTTAAAAATCACAGTAAATGCGAAATATGAAGCATTTTTTCATACTATATTGTGAGTCATTTTAGCACTTTTACCCACAAATACAAAAATGGTAACAAACTACTACAAATGTGCCAATTAATAGAATGTGAGATATTAAAATTTATGCATTTGAGTAATTTCTGAAAACAATGAAAGGATGCACCAAAATTAATTTTATGTCATATGAAACGGTCCCAATCCGTACTAAAAGACTGAAGAATATACTTAGAGCTGATTTTTTAGAAAATGACGTTTGAGAGATTCTCAAAATGCGGAATTTTGAGCTCGTTTTCACAGAAAAGTTTTCAGTTTTCAAGAAATTTTGTAGGACATCATTTAAAGCACGTATGCATGTAAATGCAATAAAGTGAAGAAATCACCGCTAATGGAAATATTAACGACTTGACAGGATAGTAATAAAATACATTTTTTTTTTTAGTCAAGGGAAGATGCCAAAAAATTTATCAACTTATCAAATTTTCAAAATAATAAATATTTCAACAAAAAGAAGACATGCACTATTCTCTTAAGCGTCTTTTACGCTATTCGTGAACAATGTTTAATCAAAATATCCATTTTTCGAAGCATTACCTGGCTTTCTGTATTTTCTGTATTGTACTCCATGTACGTAAGTGTACGAGAAAGTAAATATGTATGATTTCTATGAAAACATTCATTTAAACTTTATATTAGTTTAGATTATTAAACGCTTTTAAAGAACAAATTGATTAAAAAAGTTTAAATGCAATTTTGCACAAACTGGATTATTCTTACCTATCGCAAATGGGCTATGTTACGTCAAGCTAATATCTTGCTTTTAAAAGGTTGTTTTGTGATAATATATAGAAAAGAAATTTAGAAAGCAAGCTAATTTTCCGAAGAAAACTTCTTTGTATTCGGGGGATTCACTTACCGCTTGAAAAAAACACAGATATCATGAAAGCGAAAAGCGTGAGGGAAGCTGCGAATAACACGAAGGTTATGATCAAAACAAGAGACGAACTGTGCTTCAATATGGCTCCATTTTTGGTTGGGAACTTCAAAATCATCACTATGAACACTATGTTGAGTAGTAGCAAGTTCATTGACTTTATGAACCAGGCGATCCAATGAAGCGATGTAGGAACACCCATTATTTCCAAAGTCACCTGCAAAATAAAATGTTTAAGCTAAAATTGCACTATAGCATGTCAAAGCTACTATAACATTTTAAAAGTAGTTCAGAGTATCTTTTGGATGTTTCTTTTTTAAAAGCTGAGGGGCTGTTATAGCATTCAAATCCTTTGCTTCTTTTCGCTAACAACTCACATCCCATATACTAGAGTTCAAAGCTTTAGTTCAACTCGCGACGACCAGGATCGCTGTCTGAATTCTTTACACACAAATGGCTTCTGGCCAATGGCCGTCGCCTCGGAACTCTTAATAACTTAATATAATCCGCATATTTCCGACTTCACGAAATCTTTTGTATTTGTGGGCTGTAACGGTCATATTACTGTTAAAGTAAGAGAAAACAACCATTGTTGAAGTTTAAAATTAAGAAATAAAACGGTTAAAGCATTAAAAACAGAGAAAAGAAAGTTTTGGACTAGTTGCCCCCACTGTAAGCGTGTGTTCAAGTAGCTCGGTTTTTAAGATTATGTGCTCACAGTTAGGAAATAAAAAAATGATGTAGGCGCTCTTCTAATGAAGTTATCATAGCCGTTCTATTAACAAATATAGAATTATTAAATTTAAACTTATCCATTGGTCAACTATCTTGGAATCCAGTGTAGAGATAAAAGTTTGCAGCGCTGAAAGTTCGCCACTCCAGACACTTAATAGAAAGGTGTAACTTACAGGTGTACCACCGAATGAAGCTAAACGCGTTTAATGATGCTCTGTGTTACCATTGCACGGAAGCAACTGCAAACTAACTCGTCAGTGCAATGTACTACAAGCGAGTACAACCGCTGAAAACATTTATTTCGCGTGGGTCCATGCAGTACCCTAAGGGCCCAAGCAGCCCGTAATGACGTTAGCACAATGGTTTAATTCTTTTATTGTTTTTTATTGATGAATTTGCGTTTTATAATAAATACTTGTCATTTTTCACTTTTCTTTGATATTTAGTCTCTTAAAAACCCGTAAATTAAACTTGAAGAATATTGATTAAAACTTCGTTTCATTGCAACATTTCATTTCATCAATTTTCATTGCAAAATTTGCCGAAAATATGTTTTTTAAGTTTTCAGAAAATGCATTTGGAGCTATTTACTCAGAAAAGTTTTGAGTTCGCAATAATGTAAAACGCAATAATTTATAAATAACTCCAATAATCTGATCATTGATGACGTAAAACCCACATTTTTGTGTTTTTAATTCAAAAGAATACAACTAAATGGCGTTTGTTACATGTTATTAAGTGAAATTGGCTTTATTTGGACAAGATTAACGAAACAATCTTGGTCAGTTTTTGAGATTAGCTTGTTTTTAAATTTACCTATATTTAATGCACGATTACCGAGACTACTCATATTACGAAGAACTATACGTGATACATGATTTGAAGATCAAGTTTTGACATAAAAATTACATTTAGATGAAAAAAAATATCTTAATATTGTAGTTGTAGCAAGACGTAAAAAAATTCACCTATGCAAGTATCAATGATCCAGGGAATTCAACGAAAATCGGACTTGCTTGATTTTTACCAGCGAATTCTGCTTATTCGATAGATGTTAATCCAAAAATTAGACCCAATGAGGAAAAGTAAGATCTCCTGGAGGGTTCATCTAAAATACCATCAAAAACTACAATTTACATTTCAAATTCAACGAGCCGCCAGATTAATTAGAGAAAATCAATTTTGGTAAACATTCTTCTTAGTCACTAGCGTCGTTTACACACAAACAGACGGCCAGGCGGAGTCTCGATTGAACGTATTCCCGTAAACAGATATTTTGGCGTGGAGAACTTATAAAAAGTGTATTATGGCTACACAACGTGTTAGAAGAAGTCATTTTCTACTGTTCCACGTCTGAGATATTCCCCAAGTTTTCATTTTAAACAGTCTTATGATAATCATAATAATCTTAAGTTATTATAATAATAAAAAATTTAAGTTAAGTAACGAGTGTACGCTCATGTCAGTAGGTTCTCTGATTAGCTGGCACAGGGATGTAGCCAAGATTCTGCCAAAAAGTGTATATTTTTAAGTTTATAAATATGCAAGATGCAGTGCGATATAAGCAATGAAATTGATACTTATACAGAATAGCTACTGATGTTTACGTAAAAATATCACAGTGCGGTTTCAGTTTTACTTTCTTGTATACGTACTACGTATATCCGGAGTAATACACCACGTATGTCATGATGCTAAAAATCGATTTCGGAAATACACGTTTTGGGGTCCCCAGGACCCGACAAAGTGGTTAGTGAGTGCTCACCTTCATGCGGCTCTTCTTCTCCATGACGATGTACTTGACGGTGAGGAGGAGGTTCAGGAGGAAGGCGAAGTCCAGAGCGAAGTTGAGCGTCATGGGGAGGATCTCGGCCATGGTGTCGTGGTGGTGCGTGGGGTAGGAGAAGCGGCGCAGACGCACCTCCGGCCACGCCCCCTGCGCCCACACCCAAACAGCTGTGCTTTGGCGTACTCACTTTTCTAGTGGCGGAGTTTCTTCTCTTTTTGTGATTTTTTCCAACGTATACGTTTTACACGTACTTACCCCGACTGGTTTTACAATAGTGGATTAGGTACGAAGAAGAATTCCATTTATTCATTTCCTGCCCAGTGGGGGCTCGTTCTATACCATAGGATCTCTGTTTTACCCTGCCATTGGCAATCTGTAAATGTAAGTTTTGTCTTTTGTATATTAACCCACGTATAGTGATTACTTGAGTGCAGAAAGGCGGCCAGCTCTCATTTTATTAAAAGTAAAGATGATGTTAAAATAAATAAACATAACTGAGAATGTAAAAGGTTGAGGGATATTGTTGGGATATGTTCTAATTGTGATTAGGAAAGTTATTGATATTTATTGTTTCTATTTCACCTGTAACTTGTTTACAGTACATGTCTTTCTTAAAAGGAAAATTGTAATAAATCTTTTTGTGTACAACGTATGCGTTCCTAAGAACACATGTCCCTTAGACCATTAACTATTGTTTTCTTAACCGAGCATCAGGTACGTCACAATAATATACATATATTAAAAGCTCATTAGAGGTAATGAAATTACAATTTACTTGATGGAAATTTTTAAGATAAGTGCCACACACACACACACACACACACACACACACACACACACACACACACACACACACACACACAGGTGTCTCACCAAATATGCGCCATGAGAACATTTCTCTAAAAACAGAAATGGATCAAAATGATATGAAAAATAAATAATATAATTCTAATACCAATTTATTATTGAAAATTTAAACATTAATTTTGATTTTTACTCTTTCCTACTTTAATCGCTATCTCCCACCAACAAGCTAAAATGTTTGCAACTTAACTTCTTGTCACTGTGGAGCGCTATACCTATGATAAGAGTACTCGCGTTGACTACTAGAAGGCGCAGATAATTGCCACCGCTTCAGAAAGTATTCGCTTCAACGCAACGATCAATCTGAAAATTTTTCGACAAGCTCGCAAATTACGATGAAGAAACGAATTCGTGTTCATTTTACCTATGATCTACGAGGAGAAAGGTTGTACTGGAAGATTACCGACTGCGGAGAAAAGCGACGGATAACGTCTGCTTAAAAGCTCATTCTATAGCGCTATAGTAAAGGTCCTGACCAAAAATAATGTTATACTTTGTTTATCTTAAAAGAAGTTACAAAAATGTATAAATAAATTTGTTATTTTCTATTGATGAAAGCTGATTATCATTTGCCGTCCCGTGCACAGTAGGATATTTACATTTTGCATTTCAGATTACACGCTTCTCCGTATGGGGGGCGAATTAAGTAATCGTAAGTATTCACGATTATTTCGGTAAATAATCAGCCGACGAATACATTCGTAAATAATTGTACGAACTTTTATTACGCATTTAATATTACCACCGTACGCGGCGTTACCATACAATGCAGCGATGGATCTTGGAGTAGTTGTACCAAAAATATGACTGCCTGGTGGCCGATATGGCTGGGATAGAGATAATGCGGCTTTATTTACATAACGTTGAAATTGCAATGTCTCCATCTTCAATAAAATGGAATATTCACTTTTAGTAAAGTCGGGAAGGATACACTAATGCATAAGAGTAAGTATTGATATCCTAGTTTCGTATGTGGCTATATATTTGTTAGCTATTTGTTTTGGATGTTTAATTTATATGTGAAATTAGTAAACCTTGTCTGCATGATGGGCTGCTCAAAATGAGAACAGTTATAAAAATGTGAGAAAGTATGTTCTTGTTTTAGCATTTGTTTCTTAATAAAATCTATACTAACAAAAGTGAATTCAACGACATGTACTCGACATCGATTCCGCAAAAATGAGTGTATGAATAGATACGATATATTTACAGGCTTTTCTTAAGGATTTTACGCAAGTTTGGTACATATTAATACAGCACGAATGCGGAAAATAAGTAATTTAAATAATATGTTGGTAGATGCACCACGGTCGTTATTTTTCGCCTGTCGCTAAGAGACGGGTTCCTGATATATTCCGCTAGAGGCTAGGGAGATGGCCGTGTGACCAATCTCCATGAAAGTTCATCTATGTGTTTTCATGGAAAAGGGAATCTATGTGATTTCATGTAGGTTTTTCATGTTCATTTTTTGTAACTCCACTAAAGGGCGCTGCAGAACAAAATGGCGCTTCAGTTAAATGCAATTCCCAATCATGGGAACCCAGCTACATTATTTCTGGGCGTTGCCGTGTGACGCGGGACAAGGCCGAGGAAGCCAGGAAGAACCAGCAATGCAAAGAAGAGAATGAGAGGAGGGGAAGAGAGAAAGACGGGAAGGAAATAGAGAGAGAAAACGAGATAGGGAAAAGGGGGAAAAAGAGGGGAAAGGAAGGGGAAATGAGAAAGAGGGAAATAGAAAGGGAAAGAGAGGGGAAAAGGAGAGGGGAAAAAAGAGATGTCGGGATAAAGGAGGGAAGGAAAAGCGATAAGAAAAGAGAGATGGAAAAAGAATGAGAGAGAGAATAAGGGGAAAAGAGAGTCAAGGAAGAGAGAGCAGGACAACGTCTGCTGGATTCTGCTAGTATGTTTATGAAAATCAAACCTTGATGAAATGTTAATTCACTTTTTTGAAAATATGAGTACTTTTTTTATAATTTTTTATGAAACAATCAATTCTTTCTCACTCTTACTTCGTGAGAAGTTAAAGTATTGTAATCGTGACCCAAAACGGCAAATTTTCAAAAGAATCTTTTTTTCCGGAGTAGTACCGAAAAACTTGATAATTTTTGTTCCTGTGTGTAGTAAATTACTTACTCTTATTTTCTAGTCAGAATTCATTTTTGATGTGTACTTGGTTCCTAAAAATCGACTGATGGGAAAACGTCTGTTTCAGACTGTCGGTTCGTTCGTGGTCAACTCTAGGCTCTGCACCCTTCCGCAGATATTCTCGTAAATTAATTTTTCCCAATCTATTTAAAGGAATTTGAGGCCATCTGGATTTGAAACAAATATCTCAAATTGTGGAGGTTCTTTATATCTAGCTTCAACATAAGAACAGAAAGAACACTAAAGAGAATGATGCAACTCCCATTTTCACAAATATTCCTTATTTTTTTGATAATTTCAAAAGTTTACATTTTTTCGTCTTCATACAATTACATTCCTGACAATAGAGTTTTTCCTTAATATAATCTGTCCTTTTGAGACAAATCCTAAAATGAAGTCATATGCAATTTTTTGAAAATATGAGAAATTCTGTGTAATTTAGCGAGAATGAAAGGCATATTTAATTTTTTATATTGTTTTTCTCAAAAAATGCTCACAATTGTTAAAATTTATCATTGAATACATTAGTTGGTAAAAGAGTTGTGGCTAGTTTCATTTCTGGGTAACTCTGTATCTCCGAAAATTTGTGAAAATTAAACATGCCAAAATGACAAAATTGATTTTTGTAGAAACCTTGCGTAGCGTTCAGTGTTACCTTGCCGTGCAGGGGTTGGAGGGGGCGTCGCGATTGTTTAGTACAATGCTGCGCCACCGCGCGCGCCACCCTCGCTTGCAGCGCTGTGAAGCCTTCTTTCGTGTAGCCAGGCATCGGCCCGGTGTCCTGTGCAGGCATCGCCAAATCCACGCAAATAGGATTTTACATTCATTTTTTAGAGAAATCGTTTTACCAAAACGAAATTACATCATCGTCGATTTTGTAATTTTATCAGAATTGAAATATTCGCCTTGTTCGCGAATGAAAATTTTGGCTGCTTTATCCATAAAATTGACAAGACAAATGTAGAAATGTGCACCTAGACTCGGCATCAAACCCGCCGCTCCTCCAGTTCGGGACTTGACACTGCGCTCTCCATTCACTGTTCTGCTTCTCTACTTATAACAACCCATCTTGTTTCGACGAGACTTGACACGTATAAAAACTAGGGGTGCTACAGAAAGGCACAGACTTTTTGCACAGACAGCAACAGCAAAATTTTCTAATTTCCTTGCTGTGGATTGGCTTTATGGTCTCCCCATCCTCTTGCCAACTGCCATCTATCGCCCAAAGTACATGTTTTTGACATTTTACAACCTTTTCGGATTGGAATTAGAGAACGGAAATATTACATGAATAATATTAAAGAAGAGTAAAACCTTGTCCAAATAGAAATCCTAGAGCTGTTTTTAAGACAATGGCGTTTAAGGGTTACTGTAAATACGAAATTTGAAGCTCTTTGTACAGGATTGTATTGAAAGTTCGAAAAACTTCATGTAAACTGATTTGAAGCACAACCCCTCACAATTGCAAAAATGTACATAACTCGCTGGAAATGTTCATGTTTAACGGCGAGAGAGATATTTAATTTAAAATGTTTTAAAATATCGTGACCAGAGTTGGGAAACAAAAAAATATTAGAGAGCTCATATTAATAATCAGAGGAAATAATTAACATAATTTGATTAAAATAACAAGCTTCATATAATAAATTTGATGCATAATGCAATATTTTTTTATTCAAGATATTATAAATGTAATCATAATCATTATAAAAAAGTAAATTTGTTCTCTAATTGAAATCTTTCAATGCTAGTTCTACGAATACATGACATAAACAAGGTTGTTACTCTAAAAAATGATCCCCTGTCTCACAATAAATCTCAAAAGTAGAATTTTATGTTTGATTTCCAGCCTGCAACATTTTCGAACTCGAGACAGAAGTTCAGGGTAACTTAGGCCCCAATATATAGGATATCCGGGGAGGAAATGTCAAAAATTGGAAAAATAAGCTCTTAAGACCATTTTAAGAATATTTTGTCTAATTAACGTGTTGGATATTCTGAATGACTGAGCCACAAGAAGCACTCAGAAGTTGATTTGAAAAAAATCTTTCTAGCAACAATTTTAATTGCAGAAGTATAGAAACACTCCAGAAATATGTATATTATTATTTACCAAATAAATGAAAAAAATTGTTCAGAAAGAACAATTAACCCAGAAATAAAAAACAGTCGAATTGTGTAAATTGGATGATATTTTTAAATTTCTTTACAATTGTCTAAGAGCTTATTTTCGAATTTTCGACGTTTCCTATTCGGACATCATGAATGTGTGTATTTATAAGGGCGTACTTCGACATTTATTGGGATTTAATACTGATTTCTATTGAAGAGTCAGCTCATAATAGTTGAGCGTTGATTTCTTCGTTGCGTTTTGGTTCCTACTTACCATTAGGAAGTCCCGGGGACCCGAGCTTTGAAATTCCGGGAAGAGGCTGTCTGTCATCCAATCGTCAATTTCGCTTTGTATGTTTCTCTCCTCGCGTAGTTCGCTGGGAAAACGCAGCGTCACCTTCACAGACGGGCATAGCACACACTCCCTCTTATTGGCGCCCTCCCGCTGTGTGCGCAGGCGCAGTGCCGCTGAGCGGGGGAGAGGCCACTCCCTGCTTGGCATTAAGCGAATGTGCTCTTGGGAGACTCGCCGGCCTTGAGCACAAGATACAAACGCAATCCCTCTAATTCAGTGTTCTTGAAGAAAGTTTACCTTTTCACGGCTATAAACTACAAAATGGAATATTGCTCTGAAAAATCAAAGCAAATTTGGTAATTACATTCAGAAAATGAAAATTTATTAGGTCTTTCTTCCTTTCTAATCCCTCTGAATCCGTCTTTAAAATTTTGACAGTAGTACGCTGAAATTAAAAAAGGTGGTACGCATCAAAATTGCAACATTTATTCACAGACTATTCAGGGATTCTTGTACATGGAGAACAGTCATTCTCAATATTTCAAAGTCTTAGAGCTATGATAATGGATTGAAGAATTCCTGAAAATACGCAATCCCTGAAAAGATTTAAAGTGTGTTTTCTCGGCAAACTCAAATGATAATTTCGTAGTGATTACTTCACTGTTGTGTACAGTACACTTCTTTGATTTGTATCATAGACGATTCCCATGAATTTAAACTCTCCAGGATTATAATTGTAATACAGTCTTCATTCAATGTTAACAGCGTTTTTGTCATCATTCAAAATCAAATATCTATTGGCAGATATTTCAGTATATTTGTATAAGATATAGTCCATCCATTTTTGTGCATTTTTGTTTGTCATTGCATTTGGAACATGTCACCGACCTAATAAATTGGGTACTATTTGGTCATTACCATTATTCGTCTATATTTCAACTAAAAGACGATATGTTCGTAAAATATTGTTAAAATTATTTAAAATTAATTACAATTGTTATCCACACAACAGCTCGCGTAGCAATATTGAGCGCGATTACTGAAGGGAAAGCACGAACCAAGAATTCTCCTAGATACGTAGGTAATTCCACAAGTTTCATACCAGTCGAATTTTTACAGACGATAGAAAGGAAACAGCACTGCTACATTCTAATATAATCCCCCTTTTCTTCAATACACTTTTAACATATTTTGGTTATCATATTTTACCAGTGAAAAAATATTGAGATTTTTGAAAAAATACCAGAAAATTGCTCCTTTCACTTCATTGTCGTCCAAAAATTTTCTTCCTCGAAGTTCCTTGTTTAGTTTAAAGAATATGTGAAAATCACTGGGCCCAAGATCTGACCTGTTGGTTGGATACTGAACCTCTTTGAAGCCATTTCCTTTCTGTGCAACCATGGCAACCACAGCCTTGTGAACTGGAGCAGTGTCAGGCAGTAGACAAACACAACGGCTGAATTTTCCTCATCCATTTTCTTTTATTCCGAATCGAAGTTTGTTCAAAAAGGAATAATATACTTCATCGTGTTCCTTTTCAGATATTCTATTAACAGGGATAGGGATAACAATATATTCTTCCCATGATCTTCAGTTCTGAATAAGCCATCTTTGCCTTTGTCTCCGTTTTCCACAGACCTGCCTGATTAGAGTTTTTCTTGAATGGACCTAAAAAGAGTTTTTTCCCATCAGTTCCAACCTTCATATCTTGAAGTGTACGTCTGTTATGGAGAAGTTCTTTCACAAACGACATATTTTCCATCACATATAATGGCCAACCATCTCGACGTTCCCCTTCTCTACACACACGAAACTGCTTCACCCAATCTGACTTACAGTAGTGCAAGTGACTTGGAACCTTAATGCGCGGCGAGCAGACGTATGGTAGTGCAAATGGGTTAGTATCTTGAGGCGTGGGGAGCAGGCGCATGTGGGCTAGTACCTTGAGGCGTGGGGAGCAGGCGCATGTGGGCTAGTACCTTGAGGCGTGGGGAGCAGGCGCATGTGGGCTAGTACCTTGAGGCGTGGGGAGCAGACGCATGTGGGCTAGTGCCTTGAGGCGTGGGGAGCAGGCGCATGTGGGCTAGTACCTGAGGCGTGGGGAGCAGGCGCATGTGGGCTAGTACTTGAGGCGTGGGGAGCAGGCGCATGTGGGCTAGTACCTGAGGCGTGGGGAGCAGGCGCATATGGGCTAGTACCTGGAGGCGTGGGGAGCAGGCGCATGTGGGCTAGTACTGAGGCGTGGGGAGCAGGCACATATGAGCTAGTACATGGAGGCGTGGGGAGCAGGCGCATGTGGGCTAGTACCTCGAGGCGTGGGGAGGAGGCGCATGTGGGCTAGTACCTGAGGCGTGGGGAGCAGGCGCATGTGGGCTAGTACCTGAGGCGTGGGGAGCAGGCGCATGTGGGCTAGTACCTTGAGGCGGGGGAGCAGGCGCATGTGGGCTAGTACCTTGATGCGAGGGGAGCAGGTGCAGTGTGTTAAATTTGAAAAATTTAAGTAATCAGAGGTACTGAATATCGGCGTGTGAACACCTGACAGAAGCCAACAATCATCTAAGAAGGCCTGCTGAGAAGATTTTACATCCATAGTTTATAAGGTTTTCTTATGTAATTAGATTTACTATGTTAATATATGGGTAACTTTTCATCTTTAATTTTCTCTAAAAAGGTAATCTTGAACAGACAAACTGTGATCTCATAGCCATGAGAAGGTTTCAAAAACCTAAGAAATTGTTACTGAGAGCTGGTTTTTTGTCTTATTAAGTTCTGAGAAAAAATTTGTATTGTGTGCAACAATTTTTTCAAGTTTAAAAACAGGTTTTTAATTATTGTAAGAAAACCACTGAATGTAGCGGGCTCTAAAACAAAATCCGCAATTTACATCAATTTAGAGTCTTTGGACACCTCATTTGCCTTTTAGCTCAAAATTAAGGTTTTAACACAATTTAAAAATTATTTCTGCATCTTGGATGCAGTTCCTTGTTTTTCTGGTAGAGACCGCCACCTCATCCGGCGTGCATTGCAGGCTCCGATCTTGGCAGGCGCTAATCTTTACGCTCTTAGGCAAAGAGGTTCATAATACTGGATCGATACCTCCCCGCTACTGTACCCCCCCTCATGCCACACTGTTACCTCTTCTGGGGACAGTATAAAAGACGTGCGCGTCTCGCGCACGGTGCCTTTTGCCACATTTTTGCTATGTAGCCTTTTGCCTTTCGCCTTTCGCCACCCTTTCGCTATTTGTAATGTAACTCACGCTTGTCATATGAGCCATTTATTGTGTTTTGAAGCAAAGGCCCGGTTCCTTCTGAACCGTATTTTTAATGTGTGTACGAGTGCATAATGGTTTAATGTCTTGGAAATGTATGTCTTTTGGTATGGAAATGGATCTCATGTTTTGAAATGTTTGTTGATTTTTTCTCATTTGTTTAAAGCAGGTTTACTTTATTTTGTATTTGTTTAAAGGTTGCTGATCTCCGATTGTTGTGGAGGCTCAGTTTTTTGATACTGTGCATTACTCACATGTTTGTTAATGTTGCAGTTTTTGTTCCTGTCGAGAGTAAGGTTTTTGCATGATTGCTGCCGCATTGTCTTTGAAGCTTTGGCAAGGCGTCTGCTAGGCCCGTGCGGTAGCTTTGGACCGCGGTTATTGGAAGCAGCGTCATTCATCCGGTCCCGTAGCCGGCAGAGAAGTCGGCTGGGCAACAGCGCGTCACCGGCGCGAATCGGTGCGGTCACATGCGGGCATTGTTGGGCCGTATGTTGATCGACGTTCGTGTCCGGTCACGGCTCTGTTGAACGAGATACGGGCGGGCATATGGACCGCTCCTTCTCGTTCCGGAGTAACCCTGCTCCATAGTCAAATTTGTAAAAGGTTTCGTAAGTTATGGTAAGAGATCCATTTCCAAATAATTTGATATTATGCACTCCTACAAAAATCTGTTTAATGGCTCATTCGGTAATTCAGCTTCTCATGTTCTTTTTGTATTGGAAGAAGACAGAGGTCGGCTTCTTTTACAATTTTGTTTATGTGTGTGTTCAACTTCCTCGCCCTAAATTGGGCATTTCAGAGGTTGCTTGTAATACAGTAATTCTGTGTATATAAGCGCAATGTTAGACGCGCTAATAATTAGTGTTCCCACTTGTAACAAGCTTGTATTCAACTTCCTCGCCTTAAAGTGGGTTTTACAGAGGTCGTTTGCAATACAGTAATTCTTGTATGTAGGCGCATTGTTGACGCGCCAGTTATTAGTGTTCTCATGAGACGGCACTGCCGTCCTTCATCTTTGTCTTATATTTCGTAGTTCAGCATTGTTTTTCCCGCAGCTGTTTGTGATCCTGCGCACCAGGAAAAACTTGTATTGTATAAACATTTGTGTTAATAAATTGTAATGTTTGAGTTATTTGATTGTTATATCTCCAAATACTGAGATCCTTTAAAATTTACGATCCTGTTTATTTTAGAACCTGGAGCGTCCTTTCGAAAAGTTTCGAATGTGATGACAGTCTTTGCGAATCCGATAGCTTAGAAGTTCTGTGTTAGCTTTGCATAAAAATTCATTAGGTGCAAGCATGGTCACCTCGCTTTTTGCTTCGCAGCGAGGCTTTATTTAAAATTTGTGCTGTCTTATACAGCTGGCGACCGTTCTTAGTTATTTTTCGTAAATGCATTTCCCCCATTAAGAGGTCAGCCAAGTTTGAAATATAACAATGTGGGCTAGTACCTTGAGGCGAGGGGAGCAGGCGCATTGGGTAGTACCTTGAGGGGGGAGCAGGCGCATGTGGGCTAGTACCTTGAGGCGGGGGAGCAGGCGCATGTGGGCTAGTACCTTGAGGCGGGGGAGCAGGCGCATGTGGGCTAGTACCTTGAGGCGGGGGAGCAGGCGCATGTGGGCTAGTACCTTGAGGCGGGGAGCAGGCGCATGTGGGCTAGTACCTTGAGGCGGGGGAGCAGGCGCATGTGGGCTAGTACCTTGAGGCGAGGGGAGCAGACGCATGTGGGCTAGTACCTTGAGGCGAGGGGAGCAGACGCATGTGGGCTAGTACCTTGAGGCGAGGAGCGGGCGCATGTGGGCTAGTACGTTGAGGCATGGGGAGCAGACGCATGAGGGCTAGTACCTTGAGGCGTGTGGGGAGCAGGCGCATGTGGGACTAGTACCTTGAGGCGTGGGGAGCAGGCGCATGTGGGCTAGTACCTTGAGGCGTGGGGAGCAGGCGCATGTGGGCTAGTACCTTGAGGCGTGGGGAGCAGGCGCATGTGGGATAGTACCTTGAGGCGTGGGGAGCAGGCGCATGTGGGCTAGTACCTTGAGGCGTGGGGAGCAGGCGCATGTGGGCTAGTACCTTGAGGCGTGGGGAGCAGAGCTGCGGGGTGGCGGGGTGTGCTTCGTCCGCGAGCACCACGCCTGCCAGCGTGACGGCGCCGTCGCCCGGGTCATCCTCTCGCAGGCGCGCCGCCTCGTGCATGTACGTCTTCAGCTGCGCCGGTGACGAAAAGCGCCGCACTGCGCAGCGCACCCTCCTCCTTAAACTCACCTCCTGCCACCGCCCCGCTCAGGCAGGAAAAGTTTGGAATCGCCATCCCCCAGGTTTTTGTTCTTTGATATGTACACATTGCGAAAATATGTATTATGAACTTAAGATTTGTGTAGCTTAAACCTAAATATCACTAAACTAATCCTATCATTTGCAAGGGATGCCTTAGAGCCTCAGCGATTATTTTTATTTTTATCGGGAGGCTTTTTTTTAGGAAATGAAATTTTTGATTTAATTTTTGTTTTTTTTTAAATTTATTTTTTAATTTTTTTTGTAATAAATGTTTGGACTAATTATTCGAAAAGTGAACATTGAGAATGAATTTCGAATTATTTATAGAATTAATTTAATTACTCTGTAATTTAGTTCAATATATTACAATCTTCCAATAAATCATAGGTGTTTTTTGAGAGAGTAATGTAATTGGTTTTGTATTTAATACAAACAATGAGCTAGAAAATAAATATTTTCTCGTGTTAAGGCACAGAAATTAATATTTTTGATTGACATGATTGCACAAATTAATGGCGGGGGCAGGGAAAGAGACGCCGAGCAAAGTGTGAACAACGCAAAGCCTCTGCCTGCGCTGGCTTTGAAGGCGGTGGGGCCGGGCGTGCTCACGGGTGAAGGCTCCCTCGGCGGCCACCTGCATCACCGCCTCTGCGTCGAGGGCGAAGGCGGCGGGCGCCGCCTCCTGCGGGCTCCATGCCAACTCCGCCGGCGGCAGCCCCTTGTTCCTGTTCACGCGCTCCCACCGTCACCCTCCCCTATGGCAACTGCATTCCTGCGCTCTCAAATGTCCCATACATTGCCAAGGAATTTTGTTATAATTCTCGGGCATCAATAGTGTGTTAACTACACCATGTCTTCCAAAACGTAATACATACAGACGGTGTAAATGCTTTGTCGAAATTCAGAAGTACTAGTAGTGTTGCAACAGAACGTACTTTCTCGGATTTTATGTAACTGTTACATAATATTATATTAATTTAAATTACATTTGTGAAATATTTGGAAAACAAAAAGATTACTGTTCAGATTAGTGTGATCAATAGTGTAGATCTTTGTAACCGCCCATATGTCAGTTCCATTGATTTTTGAGAAGCACCCGAGAACGTGAAGACACGAGAGATGCAATTATAGTGTTACCAAATTGCAGGAGGCGGCGCTAGCCGAATTCGTTTACTTCGCTCCGTGAAGTCACGAAGGTTAAGTGAATTCGAGACTCGCGGGTTCCTGGTTGGGTGACCGGCCAGAAACCCTGGGATCTTACGGCGTCGAGCGCCTGGCCGAAGGAATAAAAGGCACCGACTGACGGCGACGTGACGAGACTTGACAAATATAGTAATTCAGTATAGTAATTACTCAGTAACGGAGGATTACTCCAGGAGAAAGCGCTCAACGCCCAACAAGAGTTAAGAGACGTGTTGCATCAACAACAACGAAGCAACAAATTAAAAAAAAAAGAGATCGCGCTAGCAGTAAATGATATCCCTGGCGAGAATTTATTAAAGGTTTCTGAACGCACTCGCGTAGAATAGCACCAGTACCAATCAAAATCACCCTTGAAAATATCATCACTAGCGCAAAGCACCGCTACGAAAAGCTTTCTCTTTTGCTGCCGACCGCCGATCTGGACAGACCGAATTTGTTCGTGTTGGACGGAGAGGAGAATTCGCCGTATTTCGACCATAAGAATCTTGAAAAACTTTTTTTGTTGTCTTTCGTCTTGGCTTACCACATAAGAAATTCATTACGCGGAGATATTGCAGTCATATTGTATAAAATTCGAAGCACTGTGGTAGCGATTCACCAGAGCACGTGTTCGCCGAAGCAAAGAGGTTGCCACGACCTTGAAAGGATCTGGGTTGCCGTCGCCACTCCAAACTGTGAAAAAAATTTCTTCGACACGACGTGTTGTAAGTTAGAAAATTTCACTAGAAATTTAAAAAAAAGAACTGTTTAAAGAAGCGGGAATTATTATACAGAGATAGAATTCACCTCACTTTCGTAGATAGTCCAGTAATTATATTAAAATCATTTAAATGTAATCTTTTACAATATTGCAGTTGCTAAAGGAAACTAGATAGCTAATTCCGTAAAGAATTGTAAAACTATTTATTTCATTTTTCTATTATGATAATATTTGTTCTTTTAGAGTGTGTTTTCAATTTATTGTTTAATCGTTTTCAAATTGTTCAAAACCAATAATTAGTAAAACAGTTATTATTGATTGTACGTTCATTGCATAACAATATATTTTGCTGGTTAAATTGTATAAAGTAATAATCTACGTGATAATGAAACAACGTTTTGTATATTTCATCCATTATTCAAGTGACAATTTCTTTGAAAGTGTATGTTAAGGGTATTTTGGTATTGGTATATATCTTACTTAGAATATTTCTAGAACTCTGTTTATAGTTAAAATATTAACTTGCTTATGTTTCTTTTATTACAAAAGCAGGTTAAAAGACATATAGGACATATAAAATCATTCCTAATTTTTGGTGTGATATTGTCATAACAAGTCACAGGTCAAGTAATACTCTCAGGTTACTTGAGTGACCCCTTGTAGGCGTTTTAGAGAATAGTGAAAATTTACAAGGGTCACAATATCTTGTTAAAGAAACAATGTAATATACCTATAATATCGTAATTCGGTACCAGTGGCGCTTGTAATATTAATTTATTCGATTACTGCTCGCCGCTCAACGCTCAGACGAAATAATCTCGCGTTGAGGTATTATATATGAAAAACTATAAAATAGATTAGAATGCTAGATACTTTGCTGGTCGCTTCTGGTCGCCCTGACCCTTTAGGCTGTTATTTGTGAGAGGTTTTGGATGCCGAGTGAAGACCTTGCCACATACATTGATATTCTTATTTGCGTCTAAATTACGCAACTGATGGGGAGATCGAGAGCGCTGGCAGGCATTTTTGCCGAATTTCACATAGCTTTTTTTTTTATAAAAATTACTTTCATGTTTTTGAAGCATTCTGTGATACATTTATTCAATCACACAAGTAATTTCTGACACTTATTTCAGTCTCTGAAAATACTTTGTATTTAAAAAATTGTGCCAATTATCTACATATTTTTGTAAATGGCTTTTTACTCAAACCTAAATTTAAATTTTAAAATTTTTTATGGTTTATTATATTAAAAAATAATTATTTTTTTTTTGGTCTGGGGGGTTTCCACACATTTTTTGATATACGTTTTTTAAAGATTTTTGTGAAATACGTTGCAAGTGTTTGAAGTTCTAGTCTTTTCTGGGTTTTTCTTGCCATGGCAGATGGCTTGCTGAACCTGACGTGTAAAAGGACGTGGAGGCGCGCACTGGTTCTCTTAAATGCATTTTCGGTCCCGTAACAAACCGCTGAATTGACAAGTGTGCTGGACTTTGCTGCAATTACGGCATATGGCCGTTAGTTCTGAGGAGCAAGGGTTGTGGCCCAATTCTACATTACTTAAGAGATCAATGATTTTGGTATGGCGCATTGGCGCACTTACAAGTTGAACGCAGGGTGAACAACTCTCTTAGTGTTAACTTTGAAACTGGTTATTTTCAGTAAAAGTTTTGGTAAAGAGCAAAATTCATGATTATTTGAGAACTACTTACTGGCACTTAAGCTATTACGTATGACTGAATGGTACTAAATCAACCTCCTACTTTGTATCGTTATAAATGCCTTGTCTCTTTTTCAGCTCGTCAAGTAATGTTGCTCTGACCTCTGTGTTTTCTGTGGTTCTGAATAATTTTTAATAGGCATTTGGTCTGATTATTTATGCAAAATTTAAACAATTTTTGAAAAAGGGTTTTCACCCATCGTATAATAGAATAAAATTAGTTGTTATCAGTCAAATAGCTTTGAGCTAACACATGTATAGCGTTAGCTATTGTGATTTACGGGAGAATGCTTTCCTTTCTATAATTCCTATTTTCCTTCTAATTGTTCCGATTAGAAATTGGGGTTGGATTCACCCCATTAGGACCCGGTCAATGATATTGATTGCTTGATTATATTATCTTTGTTCAATTAATGGTCGATTTGGCCTTTTTACCGCAACACACAACTGAGTCTCCCGCGTGTTCATATTGCTGTTGGCACAGTTTTCTCTCGATGTTTTTTTTCATTCGTTATAAGAGACAAAGCAAGATCATTTAGAAATCCCCTCCTAGTCAACCCATCACCACTTTCATCCTCTGCATAAGCATTCAGAACATTGATTGCAGCGCTAGAAGTCGTGTAGATTACAATTGTAATCCAAACGGTTACCAGTGCCTATGGTACTGAAAAGTGCGTGCCCCTGCCTGGATGACAATAGTAATCCGCCTCGCTGCGCACTCACCGCGCGAGGGCAGCGAGGGCGAGGTCGGCGGGGTCGAAGGCGGGGAAGCGCGTCACGCCGGGGAAGTGCACCACGGGGAACACCAGGCGCAGCAGGAACACCAACAGCACGCCCGCCAGCGAGAAGGCCAGCTGGCAGAGCAAGTGCCACGGGTGGTTCACCTGCAGCCTCCAGTTCTTCCACACCAGCAGCCAGAGCTTCGCGCAGTAGCGCGCCATCCCTGCACAGGCACGGCACAGGCGTGGCCAGAGAGAGGGAAACCAATGGAATTGTCACGACATCAAAATTGTAAGAAAAGTAGACTGTTTTTATTAAAATTGAAACCGGGAGCGATAGCTCAGAGCATCGACTGATGTCACTGCAGCGCCTCTGACCGGGAGGTCCAAGGTTCGAGTCCCGACAGCGGCAGGATTTTCGACACTGGCTTTTCAGCTGGGTCTATTTCAGTCGCTGTCTGGAGGTCACCGTTTTCACCTTTTCTCATTTCTGGAGGTGCCAACTCATCCTATTTCAAACTAATGAATTGACCGGTTTTTAAGGTCACGGTAGCAATATATAACACAAAGTAACTTGCGATATAATCTTAACGTCAGTCAAATGTTCCCTCTACCACAGCGCTAGTCAAATAGGATGAAAGTGAAATTGCGATCAAACTTATTTTAAATAATATTCTACGTAAAAATTACTGATAATAAAATAAATTAAAACTGACAATCATAATATAATATTAAACGCAATTTTGAAGTCACAATCTAACAACACATTTATTGTAAAGATTCTCAATGATTAATGAAGTGTCGAAACTTGATTTGTAAACTCTCTCTGATTGGCCAAGAACCTGTATCAAAATGAAATCTGTATCGTAATGAGTATCATTATGCTACGGGTTGCAGCCATCAAATGACAATTATACAATGGGAGTAGAAAAACGAAGTTTACTCGATTGGGAAACCAAACGGTGACACTATTGGTGAAAATGTGCGACTCTAAGGGTAAAGACAACGTAGTGAATAACAATGCAAGGTTGAATGATATTTCACTCTTCATCAACAATGATAGAACTCTTCCCCAGTCCCAAGCCCAGCGAAAAATCCACAAAAGTGCAAAACAAGAAAAGCAAAAAGGAAATACAGTAATACTGGGCTTCAGCAAAATCAAAATAAACGAGAAACTGAGTATTGGGAAAGAAGGACGAGGCCTTATCCACCACCTCCTAGAGTTATAAAGCCTGCTCACTAGTACGTGACGTCACTAAGATGGCGGCGTAGATAGTCATGAGGCATGGGTGGCCTGGGCGCCGGCATATTGTTTTCAGTTGAAGTCGTCTGGTGTTATCAGTGTGTTCGGTGCAATTCATACTTGTATTATACTGCCGGTTTGATATGCCGTTTAGATGTTTAGTTCCGAGGTGCCGAGGAAACTGTGGTGAAGCCTCGAAAATACATGTTTTTGGTTTTCCAAAAGATCCTGCTTTTCGGAAGAAATGGACGACTGCTATTCGCAGAGAAGATTTTGTTCCTTCCAAATCCTCGAAGGTAAGGCCGTGGTTCATATGCACATGTACAACCTACATTTATTATATTTATTATTTATTCAAAGCATAAATTGTATGTAAGTTGCTAAGGGTTTTGACATTATTTAGTAATATTCCTAATGTTCTATCACGAAACCAAGTTGTTTGCAATTAGATCTTGCCTTGATCCTTGTAATATGATGCTGAACTTGCAACTATTTTCTGTATACTGTGAAGTGAATAGTGATAGTAAAAACTTAAACTATCAGTTAAATAATCTTAAAATAGTAGCACTTAAGTTATAGCATTCTATTGTAAGTAATGCGTATAAAATTCATAACCTCACAAACAATCTCAAAGATTTCCTGTAACTTGTATAAATAAGTTACTAAAACAAAACAAAAATTTATGTCAAAAGAATTACCTTAGGGAAGTACGAAAGCAAAAGTCTCAGTGGTGCATGAATTAATTTCAAATTATTTTTTTTTATCTTTGGTAAAATTGGTTTGAAAGAGAAACTTAAATTCTATGTACATATTTGATATTATAGACTAACCACTGTACATTTTTTTAGTTTGCCTCTCATGCAATCTTCTTCTTCTTCTTCTTCTTCTTCTTCTTCTTCTTCTTCTTATTATTATTATTATTATTATTATTATTATTATTATTATTATTATTATTATTATTATTATTATTAATATAGTATACATATTATAATATATTATTTTTTCTTCTTTCAGGTTTGCCACCTTCATTTCCATCTAAATGACATTATTTGGGAGAAGGTGTATAATGAAAAAGGAGACAAACTGTCATCGAGACTGAATATACCGAAGTTAAGAAGTGATGCTGTACCATCTGTGTTCCCTAACTGTCCAGCTCACCTTACCAAGGAGTGTTCCAGACGGGAAGGCCCTTATGCAAAGCGAGAAAGACTGGAAATGGAAATTACAGAGAAAACTACATACATTCCAATAAATTCAGTGATGTATTGTAAATAAATAGATGTGTATTATCTTGTAAATAATTAGGTGTTGTGTATTATATTGAAATAAAAATTGGTTTAATGTATTGTATTGTAAAAAAGTTTAATAAAAACTATTCAGAACTGCTCAGAACAAGGTTTTTAATCATGCATTGATATATATTGTATTAAAGAAGGAAAGAAAATTTAGTTCCTAGAATATGCACAGAAGAAAATGTAAGATGAGAATGGGTGACTGCTCCCAATGACTCCTTGTAATAAGGAATGCTTCAAAAGTCACCAATGAAAGAAATGTTTGCTGTCCCACTATCTTAAAATGTCTGAGAGAGAATTAGTTCATGATGCTTGTGTAAATGGTCATTCAGTAAATGATTTAGTGAAGCATTTACGCTGGAAAGCTGAAGTTTTGTCAAAAGAAAATGATAGATTATCAAACAAATTGCAGAAGATTGAATATTTTCCAGTAAATTCATCAGTTGTATTCTCAATAAATAGGTTATAATATACTGTATTGAAAACAAATGTTTATTAAAAATTGTACTTAAAAGAACTTTTATCATGAATTGATAATTTTTCATACAAAAGTGAAAACGGGATTCCTGGTGTGGAAAATGCCGTGGAAAAGGTGAGCGAGGAATGACCGACGCTCTCCATGACTACCTACGGTGACGTCACGAAACAGTCAGCAGGCTTTATAACTCTAGGAGGTGGTGCCTTATCCATAGCATTCAAGCGCACGAGGAAATCAACTGCTTCGATCAACGTCGGTGCCAATACAGCCAACACAACGAGCCGCAGCACAGCTTTCGAACGCGCGAGCAGAGTAAGTTTCGTCAGCGACATATAAATGTCGCTGACGTCGTTGTCAGTGCAGACAACACAAATAACAAAATTGAACAGCAAATGAATCCCACGAATGAAAAATAGACATAAATGCAATAGAAAATAAAACAAATTTCAACGAAAATAAACAAACCATTGCAATTACTTATGTTAAAATTCGCCTTTTGGAATACACACGGAATATGAAAATTTCTATAGCTTACCTGTTGATGACCTGGAAAGCTACATTATATGTTGTGATACTGCAAACAATAATACACCAAATCCAAAAACCGTCTTAAAGTGGAACATGAACAAAATAAATCAATGCACGGCTATATTTGAGAGTAAAAGCAGTACAGAAATGATCGTAGCAAATTAAGCGCTTTACTGAAAATTTATACAAGAGATGCAGCAGAACAATCGGATATGAGTAGTATTCTAGTTGAGAAGCGAACCAAAAAATGAAAGGAAAGTGACAAACTCGTGTTTAACAGCGCCTGTAGAAAACTTAAGAAAATTACAATATAGAAACACAAATACATTTTTTGACATTTTCTCTTTTTTTCTATTTCCTAATTAAAAAACCGAAATATTACCTTAAGAATATTAAAGAAGAGTAAAACCTCGTCGTAAATAGCAATTTTCATTAAAAAGCATAGAGGTGTTTTTAAGAAAATGGCGTTTAAGCGTCATTGTAAATGCGAAAATTGAAGCTCTTTTTCACAAGAATCTATTGAGTGTTCTTTTTACAGGAATCCAATCAGTTTTCAAAACACTTCATTGGAAGAACATACACCCACAATTAAAATAATGTATACAAATTGCTGGAAATGTGCATATCAACGGCGAGATATATATTTAAAAATAATTACATTTGCTTTTTTAAAACCAAAGAATACTCCAAAATAACTTAGACATTTTGAACAGTGCAATTATTACTATCCTTAGGAAAAGTTTGAACAAAAATTTGAGGCATTTATACGAAAGTGGCGTTTGAGCGTTTCTGAAAATGTGGAATTTTGAGCTAATTTTCACAAAAACCTTTGAATTTTGGAGACATTTTATGACAATATTTAAAGCATATCTACACATAAATACAATAATACGAACAAATTGCCGGTAATGTAAATATGAACGACATGAAAAACAAGAAAAAATACACATTTGTAAACTTGGAAAAAAGAAAAGAATAGAGCAATATGGCGTTTATATCTTCCAATAGAGTGATTTTGGCACTATTCCTTCCAAAAGTTTAAAGATATAGTCTGGGGACGTTTACGTAAAAATCTGTTGTTTTTTTAAGTTGCAAATGTTGCACGACATATTGCGAGAAAATTACTAAAATTTTCAAAAAAATACTCTTGACCTTAATGAAAGAAGTATTTATGGACAACAAATTTCATTTTAAGGAAAAATCATTATCTTCAATTTTGTAGTTATTGGACGATGCATATAAAAGTCCTTACTTTTGGAATTTTGAAAATTTCAGAGTTCTTCTTGAAAATCGGACCTATGCCACCTTTATAAGTTTATTTTACTCCATTCTTACGAGAAATGTAAAGAAAAAGTATTGGAACCGTTTTAGATGATTTTTTTAATATCCAGAAGGCTTCATGTCAAGTACTCTAAAATTTTCTACAAAGTTTTGCAAAATTTCATAGCTTCAAAGCCAAATTGACAGGAGTTTCTTCAATTTGGAAAAAGTCCTACGTATGGTTTAGGCTCTAGTAGTGTTCACGGACGGGCAGACGAACAGATGGACGGACGTTCTGGTGTCAATTGATTTTTCAGTATCAATGTACCAACTAGATTTATACACTTTTTCGTTATCAACGCTTGGCAATGATTTTTTTTGCTGAGAGTCTACCGTCTTTTTGGCGCAGCATTGTAACACTTTCTCTATACTACCTATGTTATTCCGTACGTATACGAGAAAGTAATGAGTGGTGCTACAGAATGACACAGACTTTCTCTTTGCAAAGTTTTCTTATTTCTTTGGTGTGCATTGGCTGTAAGGTCTTCCCCCATCTCCTTTCCAGCTGCCATCTATCGCCGCCCGAAGTACATGTTTTTGACAATTTCTCAACTTTTCTGTTTGCCAAATAATAGAACCGAAATATTACTTAAAAAATAATAAAATGTCGCCCTAAACGGCAATTTTCATTCAAAAACTTATAACTTTTTTTAATAAACCGGCGTTTAAGCGTTACTGTACATACAAAATTTGTAGCTATTTTTCAGAAGAATCTATTGCGTGTTCGAAAAACTTCATTTGATGTCGTTTGAAGCACTTCCTCTCACACATGAATTAATGTATACTTGCTGGAAATATGGATGTTAATGAGGTGAGAGGTATTTTTAAAAATGACATTTGTGTAATTTTCGAAGAAACAAAAAAAGTATGCCCCACAATGTACGTTACGCCATGTTAAACAGTGCATTTCGCTCTATCCACTGGAAAATAAATGAATAAAAAATTTCTAGCCATTTCTGAGAAAAAATTGTTCGAGTGTTTCTGAAAATGCGTAATTTTGAGCTCTTGTTCACAGAAAACTAGAGTTTTCGAAAACATTTATCTGACATCATTTTAAGTAAATATGCTCATCAATATAATGTGATTAATGGCCGCTAATATAAATATTAACGACAAGTCAAAATAATTATATTTGTGTAATTTTTGAACGAAATTAAAGAATACAAAAAATGAACTTAACGTCAAATAAGTTAGAGGTATAACATTATTGGTACGAAAAGCTCGAAAAACAATTTGGAGACTTTTTTAAGAAAATGGCTTTTGACTGTTCCAGGATATGCAGATGTTTGAGCTTTTCACAAAAAACTGTTGAGTTTTCGTGAAAGTTAATGTGACATTATTTAAAGCATATGTACACATAAATACAATGTCAACGAATTGCCGATAATGTGAGAATGGGCAACATGAGTGACTACACAAAAATGTACTACATAAATTTTTGTAATTTTGAAAAAACAAAAGAGTAGAGCAATAAGGAGCTGACGTCGACTGATGGAGTGAGTTAAGCAGCACACTTACAAAACGTTTAAAAAAATAGAAGCCGTTTTTGAGAAAATCTAGTTTTTGTATTTTTTAAATTGCAAAGATTGCACCCAATATTGCACCAAATCTACTAAAATTCACCCAAAATATGCATGACCTTAATCAAAGGACTATTTATGGACAACAAATTTCAATTCAAGGAAAAATCTCTATAGTCAATTTTGTAAGTGTAGGAAGATACCGAAAAAAGCATACTAAAAAAAAGAATACTAAGCATACTACTATATTTCAAAAATTCAGAGTTAACCGTTAAAATCCTTTATAAGTGTATTTGGCTCCATTTTTACACGAAATTTAAAGAAAAAAATTGGAGCTGTTTTTGAAAAAAAATTAAAATGTCCAGAGGTTTCATGAAAAGTACCCCCAAAATTTTAAAAACGCTTTTCAAAATTTCAAAGCTTCAACAAGAGCCAGATTGACTGGTGTTTCTTTAATTTGAAAAAAATTCCTATATATGGTTTAGGAGATAGTAGCATCAAGGACCCCAAAAACCGAGATTCTGGCTACATGTGAAAATATACCAAAATGAACTCTGCGTCATATTAAACACTACCATTACCACTATCGGTTGGAAAAGTTTAAGGAAATAATTGGGAGCCATTTTTGAGCAAATGGCGTTTGAGCGTTTCTGAAAATGCGGAAGTTTGAGATCATTTTCACAGGCAACTGTTCGAGAAATTTTATTTGACAGTATTGAAAGCACAAGGTATTCGTAAATATAATAATTTGAAGAAATTGACACCAATGTAAATATTACTGATGTGAGAAACAAGTAAAAAATTTACATATTTGTAGTTTTTGAAAAAGAAAATAATAGAGCACTATGGAGTTTATGTCATCGTACAGAATTTGTTTGGCACTACCACGCCCAAAAATTTAAAGAAAAAAATTGGAGCATTTTTTGAAAAAATCTTGTTATTGTCACTTTTTAAGATGGCAAATATTGCACGAAATCTAGTAATTTTTAAAAAAATCTACATGACCATAATAAAAGAATTCATTATAGACAAATTTTATTTCAAGGAAAAATCCGTGTTTTCGATTTTAAAGTTGTAGGAAGACGTCGAAAAATCTTCTCCTTTCACAATTGTCAAAAATTCAGTTTGCCGTGGAAATTGGACCTATACAACATTTATAAGTGTATTTTGCTCTAAACTTGCAAGAAAGTTTAAGAAAAAGTTCGGTGCCGTTTTTGAGAAAGCTTTGAAAATGTCCTTATGGCTTTATGTAAAGTACCTCCAAGTTTTAAAGAATGTTTTTCGAAATTTCAAAGCTTCTACAGATGAACAAAGGTTTCTTCAATGTGAAAAAAAATCCTACGATTGGTTTATGCGCTAGTATATACGTTGAAGTATATACGTAAACCTCGAAGTACATTTTCCGCACCATTACATTACTTGTTCTATGCTATGTATATTACTCCGTATATACGTATGTATACAAGATAGTAGAAGGAGCATGTAGAACGTATAATACGTAAAAACTCTCTGTATATGTATGTTTACGAAAAGTAATAAAATCGCATAGTATAAAACACATGAGTGTAGAAGTCAATTATTGAAATTTTATGCTGTTATATATGTTTCAATTCTGAAAATTAATCCTCCGTAAATTACTCTTTACATATTAAAATTGAACCACAATGAAAGGAACAGTGTAACCTAATACTCACCAGAAGTTTGTTAAAGATTCGCAATTCCACTGTGTTCCATTCTCTTGTATTTTCAAAGAAAAAATGTGACACAAATTCTTCAAAACTAAGAAGGTGCATGGAAACAAATCAACAATTTTAAAAAACAAATGAATATGTATGCACGCCTAACATCGAGTAGTTTTTCTCAGCAAAATATTGTAATTTCTCGAATTCAGTAATTCTTAACAATTTCAACACAAACTTAATATTTTAGTATTAATACGTAATAGTGAGAAAATAAGTTAAAATTGATTCAATACTAACTTTTCTATACGTTCAGTTTTGGTACTTGTATTTCAGATAACTTTCATCAGCTATTGGAGGTAAATCTATTTAAATAATTCAACACCGTAGTCATTTTGTATTAATTTAATGTTTCTACAATTTTGAGGACTTTCTTTTCCTCATCAGGTTAGAAAATTATTTGAAATTACAATGCGAAATTACTTAAACAATGAAATTACTAATAAAACCATTTGTAGAAGACCTAATTACAACCAACATACGATCTAGGTCTAGACAACATAAGAACACTAAATATAATCACATGGAGTTTACCTTGCAATTAAATTCAAAACATCAAAAACAGTTGTAATTGATTTTAAATAATTAGAAAATTTGATATTTGCCAAGGCACCATGGAACTGTAGCTATCCATTTTGCGTTGAATGAGGTTCAACACCATGTGAATATACGAAAAACGCAAGCATGTGCAGGTATGGCGCGTGCTCATTTAGATTACCCACACTGGACAATAGCTGCATTCTCCTTTAGTGCAGCAAATAGTGTGTACAATACGTTGTCTACAATTAATAATAAAACTGTTTTTGAGTGTGGTTTCAACACACCCTTACAACTAAAATATATGTAACACCGCGGGTAAAGGAGTGGATGACTGTCAGTACTCAATATAAGCATATGGAAGCACATTTAACCTTTTTGATAGAATGTAAAAAAGCTCATGAAATTCCTAAATTAATTACCCATATAACTACTACAAAACTTACATTTCATATTAAAAAACTCAATAGAAAGTTAATAAAATAAGTGAATTCTTACTAAAGCAGAATTCTTAATCTTTGCATAGCTGATAAATTTGCAATGAAAAATAAATTATAAAATGTATTGAAACATGTAGATCTCAACCTAGTGTTATTTATGAGTTATTAAGGGCTGGTTGCATGAACGTGCGATATGGAATCCATAAGCTTGTTGAAAATGTATAAATTGTCTATGTATACAAATGGCCTATGTAAATGACCTTGTATAAAATGGTCTATGGCAGCAAAAAGTGTTTCTAGAACAACCAATAAGACTTACAGAACATAAAAAGCTTTCCATAACTTACAGGTCTTAACTAACGGTTATACAAATGTTTATAGATTCTACAAATAAGCAACATGCAAGGTCTGCGCACTGGTGCAAACAGCTGTACGAGGTTATAGGTTGTTCTTGGCGTCCGTATGTTGTGTAGAGTTGTATTTTCGTGGCATTTTACGAATTTTATTTGGTGTGTAGTGTGCGTTTTAAGTGTATTTTAATGTGTTGAATATCAGTGCTAATTTTACATTTATTCGGTGTGTATTATGACGAAATTTTGGATTAAGTTTGGTTATGATAATGTTCATATCTGCTATAGTATTTTCTCTTCTTCCTTTTTTGAATTCTTTTTCTCCTAGCATAAATAGCAATCAACTTGAAAACTTTATTTCATGATAAACTTTCAATAAACTTCATTCAATCACAAGGAATTGTATCCCGTGTTTACGTGTGGCATCCGACCCCCTTTAAAGATTAATACTTTTGTACATAATACAATACGAGAATGGTATCATGCATTGTTAAATAAATGAGTGCAATGAATGAAAAAACCGTTTCTCAATTATACAATAATACAAAGATTCATAAGAGAATAGTTCAGCCCACACTTAACACTTTGTAGATTCATCAGTGAATCAAATTGGCAGTGATAATGCTTAAAAATTCGGATTATCGTAAACAATAATTTTTAGTTGTGAAAATATTTCTTTCCAATAGATAACCACTGAAGATTACAAAAGTTAACGATGAACCAATAAAGAAAAAGTTTCCTTTTAAGTACAAGTATTATTATCAGTAATACAAATAAAACGTGAATAATATAAATTATTACACGTAAATTATAAAACATGTTAAATTTTAGTGCCTTTTTGCCTGCCTATATTTGGCAAATTGAATGCCTTAACATCCGGGCTCTACTTGCATCAATGAGTACAATTTAATTGTTTACACTTGTTTTTTTAATGTGGCAGCTGTGGGAAGTATATCCAAGATGGAATTCGGCACCAGTTTTTGCGTCTTTCTTGGTTATGCCGCAAGATGTCCCATGATTACGACCCTACGACAAGCAGAGATGCAGATCAAACAACTCTAAATATACTCTTTGCTCTAGGGGCAGGACTGAAAATGACGCAAAAATCGTGCCAAATTCCATCTTGGGAGATACTATCCACAGACGCCACCTTAGAAAAATCCAAGTATAGATAACAAGTTACTTATTACTTCATATTTCAAAGAGATTTGAATAGTATATTATGTTGAATTATTTATTATTATTATTATTATTATTATTATTATTTAGGAATGACTGAATTAACAAAACTTAATATTTAAAGTTGAGAATGGACAGTAAATGAATTTATTTAAATTCAAATAGCCAATGGCAAATATAAAGAATTATTTATATTTCATGTAAAACAATTAAATAAAAAATAAACTAAAATGAAGTGAATGAATATAATGAAATAAAAGAAAATTGCTACTGAAAATAGAGCAACGCAACTAAACACACCTCACCGGAGCACAGCACACGCTAAGAACGTGCAAAACGAATGACAGAATAAACAGTATTCAGTTATCGACTGTGTCGCAATCTGAAAGTTCTTATAGTATCTGTAGTCCATTCATTAGCTTTATGCAAGGGCGCACGGTCTATGGATTTTATGGTTTACTAGTTCATGGCTGTGTGTTTACGGACCACAAACAAAACACGTAAAGGTATTGTTAATACCCTCGCGCGCATTTCTGATTCTTTATGCCCTCGGGCCTTTTGAATACTTTATGGAGTATAACACATATAACATTTTTATGAATTCGATTTATTAAAGTTGGAATGCATGCAAATACAATAAATAAATGGCACAATGCTCAAATAAGTAAAATAACTCGTCATAAACATTATTTTGCTTAATTGACATGAAAATTACAATTTTGGAATGTCCCCATGAATATACAATTGCTACCAGTCAGTTATTTATTTTTTATTTATTTATTTTACGTAAAAAAAAGTTAAAAACTGCGTATGACGTGCTATGGGGAAAAGTGAATTGTGTGCACATTTTCAAAATTCTGTGATCCCTACACTAAGTCAGTCATATACTACTTAAATTTTAAATTTTTGAAAGGGAGAAAAAAACAAAATCTCCCATGTAATAAAATCTATTTTCAAGGATAAACAAGCAATAAATTTTGAATTTTGAAAGGGAGAAAAAAAACAAAAAAACTCCCATGTAATAAAATCTATTTTCATAAATAAGCAATAAATTTTGAATTTTGAAAGGGAGAAAAAAAACTCCCATGTAATAAAATCTATTTTCAAAGATAAATAAGCAATAAATTTTGGCTCTTATTACTTCCTCCGCACAACATGGAAACGATAAATCCCATAATAAGAAAATGAATTACATTTATGTCCAGAAGCAAAACAAGGGGCCATCTCAGCATTTGCTCAATGGATCAGGGAAACTGGACGAAAAACCTGATCGAGATGGGGGTCATTGACCCGGAGGCTGCAGTACAATAGTTGTGACAGGTTGTTTATACTCATTTATACAGTCCAAATGGTAAATAATGCATTATGTATCATTGTTAAAATTAATGTTACTTTTCTTGTGATGCTCAGTATAGTCTCTAATTGTATAGAAACAGTTATGCAGCAGAAACGATTTCACTTGGATTTAAACTTTTCTATTGAATTTAATCGTTTAATGTCATCTGGCAAAGTGTTGTAAAATAATGTACATGTATTGTATGTGAATTTTTTGTAATGGGCTGTTGATACTGTCACCTGATGAATATGATTTTTCCCCCCTTAATTTTTTAAAAACCAATGATTCGTAAATAAAAAAAGGAATTCCTTAAAAGGTTAAATGGTTTAAATTTGGTTATTATTCACGGTTATCGTTCACTGTTACGTTTTTAGAGACATAGTATGTGTTTCTTGCGTAACTGTACAACTCGTAGTACTAAGATGTATAAGGAACATCGGCTAACATCCTCCAAATGTTACTTTTTTGGTATTACGACATATTCTTAATAACTTTTGACAATAGAAGCCATTTTGCGTTACAGTTGTCAGACATGTTTCTCTCTATGTGGAGGGCGCATAAACATTCCTATGGCAGAATACATATTTTCTTGCTTTGGTTGATTGTATGTATTACTAAATGTATGTATTACTAAATTATTTGTATTAGAAAAATGTTCACGAGCACCGGTTTTAATATTTTTAAGTACTTTTTTGTCTTTGTGTCATATAGGAAGAATTCTGGGGTAGAAGAGGAGTTATTGAACGGATATGCATGTTTAGGGACATGTCAACTACTGTGTTAATTAATCCCTTTAGTGTAATGAATGATTTTTATGACTGAAGGTGGCATTGATCCTTTGGATGGTGAGATCTGGCACTCACCTACATCACCTTGTAAGGGATTACCCTCTCCAAATTTTTGTCCCCCTATCTTGGAGCACACTGCCCCAGCAAGGATATACTCTAAACTCACAACTGATCTCCTAGCGTGTGTGGTAGTGTAATGCTTGGAAGTGTAAATGGATGTCAGAGTAAATAGGACAAGGAAGAGGAAGGAAAGATCACATGCGGTCCGTGGGCTGTGTGATAGGGTACTGCACCGGGGTTTACGTGGTATTGATCAGAGAAACCGTGCAAAACTTCTGAACAGCCCAGCTGGTAGCTAAAATTCTCTGCCAGGAAGTGGTTGAATTCCACCTACTTATCAAGCCAGTGACGAGTCTCCACCGATGAACTACAGGTTCTCCTTGGCAGAGTCGTTGCACAAACAGTGGCAATGCGGTCTCAGCGCTAAATAGAATAAAGAAATGCACTGAGGTGGTGAAGATGAACAAAGAGCAGGATCTCTTCAGTATACACATAGTCCATGTTCACTGATACCCCTGTACGTATAAATCTCCTAGCAACGTACTCTCATTAAGTGAACTGATTATTCGTATTTTTCACGTTAAAAAATTTAATTTGTAATCAACGCATTTTTTTCACCAAGTGGTCCGGGACGTGGTACCGCACGTCACTACCCGACGGATCCAACGTGCTACGTTCGCGAGGGCCTTCCGGCCCTCGCTCTCGAGACCTGGTTCGCGCCTCCGCTGTCGCTCCGGCGCTCACGCTGTATTATATACCTCCCTCACTTTTAAGAGAATTTATTTTAGAGGGACAACTCACTTTTAAGAAAATTCATACCTTTCATCTCAGTAGACACACAAACCTATTTGAAGAAGACTTGAAATGCGAAAATACACACAATTCCACGCCAACAAATTATCATGTGACTTTTCATTTAACATTTAACTTAAATAATTCAGTTGTTATAGTGAACCGCGCAACTATAAACATAGGAATCGCGAGAAATAATGAATCATAAAAGGAACCGTGCCACCCTAAACCCGGGATCAACATTATATTTCAACATAGAAAATTTACGCGAGTTCGCACGTAGTGATTTGTCGTTGTTAGTGTTCAAAATATAGAACTCAGAAATTGTTTTGTACCAAGTGAACAGTGAATGCCAAAAGTGGGATTTATGAATTTTATTAAGTGGACAATGAAAATCGAACTGTCTCCGATGATAACTTGGTGAACTTATATGCTAATATTTTAACAGCACTTAAGATACGGATTTGGTCGGTAGCAAGAAAGAAGATTGGACGAGGCCCATTGCTGACATCTACGGGGAGACATCCTTTACCAGGACAGCGCCCAAGATTCTCATGGATAACAGGTTCTACAGCGCTATAGTAAAGGTCATGACCAAACAGAATGTTATACTTTGTTTATTTTAAAAGAAGTTACAAAAATTTATAAATACATTTGTTATTTTCTATTGATGAAAGCTGATTATCATTTGCCGTCACGTGCAATCCAGTAGGATATTTACATTCTGCATTTCAGATTCCACGCTTCTCCGAATGGAGGGCGAATTAAATAATCGTAAATATTCACGATTATTTCAGTAAAGAACCCGCCGACTGAGTCAGCAACGGAGTTATAATTAAATATAATTTCGGAGCTTATTCTCGTAACCATTTCCTGCCGCCCATATATTTATTAGAAATTCTGAAACAGGTTACGGGAATTTGAGGGCAGCAAGACGGGTATATGGAAGGGTTTATTTCAGTACACATGTCAAGTTTATTTTCCTGAGTTTCCTTTACTTTCATTTGGGATTTTGGAAAAGAGACTAAATAAAACTGCTTTGCCGTTCTGTGGCCGTAATCATAACTTATTTCAATTTATTTGTGAACAAAAGTGGCAATTATACTTGTATTTTTTGTATTGCCATCTTTAAGTATAACAAGGAGCTCTCTGGCCAGTGAGTGCGAGTGAGAGGGATATAGCGTGCTCTCTTGTGCGCATGCGCGACAGAGCCAGCCTATCCACTGGTTGGCTCCTTGCTAAGCAGGGAAAGGGGTCGAAAGAACATTTAATTTTCGTCAACGATTCAGTAAAATATTAAAATATACTTAACGACCAATTTTATTGAAAAAATAATTTGGGTATTCTAAGACTCTCAGATTACCCTTTAGCTTCGCCACACAATAGTAGTAATAATGTATTCTAATTTCCATGTGCTCGGCTGCAATGACATTAAGGTCCATTACCTACATAGCTACTTGGATTACGTTCCTTGAAATGATGATCTTAGTGAAGAGTAAGGTGAAGGATTTCAACAGGATAATCATCAATCAAAGAGAGAGACACCAAGGAAAATGGGATACACATACTATTACTGAATACTGTTGGAATATGCCGCGAGACTTTCATGGCATTTCTCACTCCAAAATGTCTATTTAACAACTTTTTAGGTGTTGAATAAATAGTTAATTTTGTGAATTTTGAAGACATTTTGATAAGACATTATGTAATTTACAGTTACCTACTAAATATATTTCGTTTATTAAAAAAATATTATTTTATTTTACAACCAATTAGCACCAGTAAAGAAAATATTTTATGTTCACATGCCATTGAAGCTCCCAAATTCTAGCACAATGCGTGTGGAAGTGCAGTATATGATGTGACTGCTTTACCTTTTCACTCTATTAACTAAAAAGCCTACAGCGGGTCAGTCAAGTAATCTAGTAGTATTACTGGACCTGTGACTTGTTATGACAATATCATACCAAAAATTAGGATTGGTTTTATATGTCGTAACTGCCCTACAGGAGTGGGTTCGTCTTTTAACCTGCTTTTGTAATAAAATAAACAGGCAAGTTAATCTTTTAACTATGAACAGAGTTCTAGATGTATTCTGTTGAATATTTAAATACAATTTCATCTAGTATTTACACATTGCATTGAAGATTCTATCACTTGTTCTACCTTTATCAATTACGTGATTACCTAACAACTGCAGTTGCGTTCTAACACTCGCATAAACACTTCACATAAAATTATATTACCCTTCACTTCACAAAAACACAATAAAATACCTGTACACAAGACAATAATACATAAGAAAACACAACATACCGAAAAAGAATCACATACCAAAATACCCTTAACATACACTTTCAAAGAAATTGTCACTTGAATAATGGATGAAATATATACAAAACGTTGTTTCATTATCACGTAGATTATTACTTTATACAATTTAACCAGCAAAATATATTGTTATGCAATTAACGTACAATCAATAATAACTGTTTTACTAATTATTGGTTTTGAATAATTTGAAAACGATTAAACAATAAATTGAAAACACACTCTAAAAGAACAAATATTATCGTTAATAGAAAAATGAAAAAAATGGTTTTTTACAATTCTCTACATGAATTAGCTATCTGGCTTCGTTTTACGACTGCAATATTGTAAAAGATTACGTATAAATGATTTTAATTTAATCACTCGACTATCTACGTCTGAAAGCGAGGTGAATTCTATCTCTGAGAATAACTCTCTTCTTTAAACGTTTTTTAAGATAATTTCTAGTGAAGTTTTAAAGTTTCCTTCTGAATCACGACACGTCGTCTCGAAGAAATATTTCCACAGCTCGGAGCGGTGACGGCGACCTAGATGCTTTCAAGGTCGTGGCAACCCCTTCCTTCTGCGAAAACGTCCCCCGATGACTCGCTTCCACAGTCTTCCGAATTTTATACAATATGACTGCAATATCTCTGCGCAATGAATTTCTTACGTATTAATCCAAGACGAAAAACAAAAAAGCTGGAAATAGAAAGAAACATTTCCCATAGCACATGCTTTCTACTTCAGTATACGTTCTTGAACGTTGAAATATATTATTTCCTCGTTGATAGAAAAATAGTATGTTTCTACGTAATGCGTTCACGTGAATTTATCAGAATATTCATGATTTAAAATTATCAATTCTCTCATACATGGTATCTTATTTCAACATGATGAGACAATTACCTTTTTCGACTTCTCATCGTCGAAATACAGCGAATTCTCCTCTCAGTCAACAGAACAGTTTCGGTGCGTCCAGATCGGCGGTCAGCAGCAAAAGAGAGAGGTTTACGAGCGGTGCTTTGCGCTAGTGTGATATTTTCAAGGGTGATTTCTGATTGGTTCTGGTGCTATTCTACGCGAATGCGTTCAGAAACTTTAATAAATTCTCGCAAGGGATACCATTTACTGCTGGCGCGATCTCTTTTTTTTTTAAATTTGTTGCTTCGATGTTGATGCAACACGTCTCTTAACCCTTGTTGGGCGTTGTGCGCTTTCTTCTGAAGTAATCCTCCGTTACTGAGTAATTACTATACTGAATTACGATATTTGTCAAGTCTCGTCACGTCGCAGTCAGCCGGTGCCTTTTATTTCTTCGGCCAGGGGCTCGACGCCGTTAGATCCCGGGGTTCCTGGCCAGTCACCCAACCACGAACCCGCGAGTTTCGAATTTGCTTAACCTTCGTGACTTCACGGAGCGTAATAAACGAATTCGGTTAGAGCCACCTCTTGCAATTCGGTAACAATATAATTGCATCTCTCGTGTCTTGACGTACTCGGGTGCTTCTCAAAAATCAATGGAACCGACATATGGGCGGTTACAATGATGATAAATATTTCTTTACAAAACTAGAGCTGGTAGAGAAAAACTAATGTATTTTTTGGAATTAGTGACATTGAAATTTATTGCTTATTTATAAAAATAGATTTTATTACATTGGGAGTTTTTAAAATTTTATTACATGGGAGTTTTTTTTCTCCCTTTCAAAAATTCAAAAATTAGTAAAAAATATGTTAGTGTAGGGATCACAGAATTTTGAAAATGTGCACACAATTAACTTTTCCCCATAGCACGTCATACGCAGTTTTAACTGTTTTTTTACGTAAAAAAAAAATAAAAATAAAAAAAAAGAAATTCCCAGGAAAAAGTACAATACCTGAGGCATCAATATATTGTGACCACGGCTATTGACACGTTTTTGGTACAATAGTGCATTTGAAAACGTAACTAAGCCCATGATAAACTACTGTTATTGTTACGTCTTGTGTTCCGTATTTCATTCATTTCAATTACCAAGAGAAGGGTATTTATTTACTTCTGATACTGGGAAAAGAAAGATAACCAAAAAACGCTCTGGTGTAGCTTTATCTCTTTTGATGTGCGTTCTTTACAAGTTAATTACAAAACAATGATTTTTTTCTTTTCACTCCATCTGACAGAATTACTTTATTGATAACCATTAATAATTATATTAATTAATAATTACAAAATAAATAAATATCTATAATTAAATGTATTACTTTTTTAGAAAAACATCACAATAAATCACACATTACACTTATATAATGAAAGTACACTCGAGACAAATAAATGTAGAGTTGTTAATAAGAGGGGAGAAATTAATCGGCAGAACTAAGGCAAACTACATGAAACGAACGTGTTAGATAAAATAAATGAGTGAGGAAGGAAAGAAGGTATGGAAGGAACGTTTCCGGGCTTATCGGGACAAGAACAAAAAGGATAGAGAGGGGAAGAGTTTAAAAGATGAAAGGAAGATATAGGAATGAAACAATGGGGAAAATTTGACTTAATTGTCATGAAATGAAGAAAATATAACGAAACAATTGTTGAAGAAATCAAGTTATAAATTATCCAAAACTTTACATTTTATTTTTAAAAACATTACTTTTTATTTACAAATACAATTATAATTTATATCAAATAACGTAAATAAACAAAAATTATTATAGCAATTTTACATAAATTTTTAAAAAATAAAATTTTAACTACTTAATTTTTATAATGTTACTTCTTTTTTAAACATATATACTATATACATTGAATAAGCATAATCAATCGATTAAGTCACAATTCTATCATTGTTGACTGATTAGTACCGGCAAAGAGGGCTAAGGGCATCAACTAGAGCTCCTCTGACCAGGAGGCCCTAGGGATTCACCCCAACGGTTGCAGGGCTTTCTACAGCAGCTTGTCAGCTAGGACGAATTGAGCCACGGTCTGGAGGGGAATTGTGTCGGCCGGCTGCTCTGATCGGTAGTTTTCCGCGGTTTATCCGATAAACAGCAGGCAAATGATGGAATAGATGGTCCTAGAAAACGGTCTATGGGGCTTAGTGTGCCTGTCGAGACGACGCCCTGCTGCTGGGAGACACCTGGAGAGGGAAAACCCTCGCGAGCCGACTCACCATCCACACGATCACCACGGCCCCCAGCGATCAAAATATGCAATACACTTACGGGACTAATACCTTGGAATCGCTAATCAACCACTCTTCCTTGCAGATGTCCTTAACACGCCAAGTGAATTGTAGAGTAAGATATGTGTTTGGTATATATTTTCACCCCAGCCACGACTGTCTTCCGATATGTGTTGTAGTTTAGTAAGTGTGAGAGTATGTGTAAGTAAATAGACAGAATTGAACAAGGAAGAGAAGGAAAGATAGCTCGCGAGCCGTGCCTCGTTTGTTACGGTACTACTCCAGCATTCCCCTGGTGTTGATCAGAAAATCCAGGAAAATGTGCCAGTCAGAGCGGCTAAAATTCTGCTCCATAGAGCGCGCGTCTGGGTTTGACTGACGTCGAAATTCCGTCCCGGTGAATCCTCGGCCGCAACGAGCTGCAAGCCAGAGGCTCCGTTGGAGCTTCCTCGTCTTGTTTGCGCAGCCGCCTCGCGATGGCTCCGAAGTAGCCCCCTTCCGGGGCGGCCAGCCAGGCCACGCCCCCCGCCCGGACGAAGTCTGTCACGTACCCCGTGCACAGGTAGGCGAGGTCGTAGTCCAACACCTCCTCGTGAGAGAAGCGCATCGTCATCCAGCTTATGATTTCGGACACGAGTTCAATGGCGCCAGACATGAGTATCAGCTTTATGTATATTTTAATCCTGCAAAAATTCACGAAATAAAACTGCTGCTGTTTAGAAAGACTGCTGGACAAACATTATCACTAAGCAGTGGATGTTTAGGCATTAAACACAGCAAAATAGGCAAGCAATAAAGACAATTTAAATTGGAAAATAGAAGTTCAAATATGCATATAAAATTCTAATGTACTGTAATGGGACAGTCGCCCACGTATGGCTACGCCGAATTCTTCATTTAAAATTCGACATTTTCAACGCATGTAAAATACGTGGTGAAAACGTGCGCCGCAAGGGCGGCTAGAATGCGACCATTTACCGTTACCTGCGAGCACCGAGGCGGCGGGCGCGCGGCCTTTCCTTGTTAGCGAGGGGAATTAAGAAAATTCTGGCTACTCACTCGCGAGTTGCCTGTAGTTGTAATTTCGTCGTATTTTTAAATTTTGACATACACTTTACATCATAAATGCATTTAAGATCAAGTAATCACTGACTTACTTTTCATTTTAATAAAGATAACATTATTTGAATTTGTTGTATTCGTCAAACTTCGCCTGCCACGACGAAAACAAACATTTTATATCTTTAGGTGCTAAGTTTATTTTTGTTATGTTAAAAAGCTACAGAAAATGTAATTTATTAAGTGGTAATGATGACTTATATGTTTAAGAACTTATTCAAAATGTAATCTCAGTAAATCTCTTGGAAGCTTCACTTAAAAACCGTGTACTTAATGTGTAAAAATGATTAGTTAATTAATTAATAATTAATTAAAGACAGCAAAAGAACCAGCTTAATAAAATGATTTTATTTTTTTGTTTTTATTCGTGCCTTTATGTTGGCTTTTGTTCTGTGCCAACAATTTACAACCTTTTTGGAGTGGTACATACCAATTTATGAGATGATTAATTAGAGCCTTTTGAGGGCTAATATTTTAATTTCTTCTGCCCTTCAATATCTGCTTTCACTTTACGTGGACGGTCCTAGATAGAGCCACTGCGAGCTCGCTCTACGCTCGGCTTCATATCATAATAAAGTTGATCTATACTCCGTTCCAGACGAAGTGCATTTGTTTATGGTGCCGCCCTGGTTCACCAAGAGCGCTGGAAATTGTAAAACTTTGTCACGCTTGGATGCCGCGAAGTAGTGCGACGCGGGTTAATACTTTGAAGTAAGATAATAAAAGGGCTCGCACGGCCCGTTTCAATTGCCACTCTACCACAACCTTTCGGCAGTTTATTGATACATTTGGTACTATTTAGTAATTGTAAATTTGAAGAGTGAGCCCAGCTGCAGTGCCGTGGGACTGCATTATGTTTTAATGTGTATTTTAGAAAATGTTCTCGAAGCGCACATGCCTGAGTGGGCGTAAGGTGATGGCTAAGTGCCACGTCAAATGTATAGATGTGATTATAGATTCTTAGATTATGAGTAAATGCATGTTGTGTTGTATAATTTCATTGTCTTCGTTTACAGCAAGGTTAATGTAAATAAGCAAGCTTGGAGTTGAACTCAGGACTTGCTTATTGTAAATGATTGTTCTGTGCATTCTTATTTATGCTCATGTTCACTGTTACAGAGAACGTGTTCCCAGTGTTGGGGCATTTGGGGCCCGCACTGCTTGGAAGTGACCTTGGCTCGAGAGCCCGTCCTGAGGTCCCGTGAGCGGCAGAGGCGACCGCGAGGCAACACCGCTTAAGGTCACAGGGACAGCGTAGAAATGTAATTGCTCACAGGGAAGCGTAGAAATGTAATTGCTTTGCGTGAGGATTGGCTGAACTAACGATTAAAGGCCCCGTGAGCGGCAGAGGCGACCGCGCAGGCAACCCGCTTAAGGTCACAGGGACCAGCGCTAATAACTTAATGTTATAATCTGGTATTTTGTAAAGAGGCCCCGTGAGCGGCAGAGGCGACCGCGCAGGCAACGCCGCTTAAGGTCACAGGGACCAGCGCTAGAAATGTAATTGCTGTATGCGTGAGGATTGGACATGTTCCGTATAACTTAATGTTATAATCTGGTATTTTGTAAAGAGGCCCCGTGCGCGGCAGAGGCGACCGCGCAGTCAACGCCGCTTAAGGTCACAGGGACCAGCGCTAGAAATGTAATTGCTGTATGCGTGAGGATTGGACATGTTCTGTATAACTTAATGTTATAATCTGGTATTTTGTAAAGAGGCCCCGTGAGCGGCAGAGGCGACCGCGAGGCAACACCGCTTAGGTCACAGGGACCAGCGCTAGAAATGTAATTGCTGTATGCGTGAGGATTGGACATGTTCTGTATAACTAATGTTATAATCTGGTATTTTGTAAAGAGGCCCGTGAGCGGCAGAGGCGACCGCGCAGGCAACACCGCTAAGGTCACAGGGACCAGCGCTAGAAATGTAATTGCTGTATGCGTGAGGATTGCACATGTTCTGTATAACTTAATGTTATAATCTGGTATTTTGTAAAGAGGCCCCGTGAGCGGCAGAGGCGACCGCGCAGGCAACGCCGCTTAAGGTCACAGGGACCAGCGCTAGAAATGTAATTGCTGTATGCGTGAGGATTGGACATGTTCCGTATAACTTAATGTTATAATCTGGTATTTTGTAAAGAGGCCCCGTGAGCGGCAGAGGCGACCGCGCAGGCAACGCCGCTTAAGGTCACAGGGACCAGCGCTAGAAATGTAATTGCGCTATGCGTGAGGATTGGACATGTTCTGTATAACTTAATGTTATAATCTGGTATTTTGTAAAGAGGCCCCGTGAGCGGCAGAGGCGACCGCGCAGGCAACGCCGCTTAAGGTCACAGGGACCAGCGCTAGAAATGTAATTGCTGTATGCGTGAGGATTGGACATGTTCTGTATAACTTAATGTTATAATCTGGTATTTTGTAAAGAGGCCCGTGAGCGGCAGAGGCGACCGCGCAGGCAACACCGCTTAAGGTCACAGGGACCAGCGCTAGAAATGTAATTGCTGTATGCGTGAGGATTGGACATGTTCCGTATAACTTAATGTTATAATCTGGTATTTTGTAAAGAGGCCCCGTGAGCGGCAGAGGCGACCGCGCAGGCAACGCCGCTTAAGGTCACAGGGACCAGCGCTAGAAATGTAATTGCTGTATGCGTGAGGATTGGACATGTTCTGTATAACTTAATGATATAATCTGGTATTTTGTAAAGAGGCCCCGTGAGCGGCAGAGGCGACCGCGCAGGCAACACCGCTTAAGGTCACAGGGACCAGCGCTAGAAATGTAATTGCTGTATGCGTGAGGATTGGACATGTTCTGTATAACTTAATGTTATAATCTGGTATTTTGTAAAGAGGCCCCGTGAGCGGCAGAGGCGACCGCGCAGGCAACACCGCTTAAGGTCACAGGGACCAGCGCTAGAAATGTAATTGCTGTATGCGTGAGGATTGGACATGTTCTGTATAACTTAATGTTATAATCTGGTATTTTGTAAAGAGGCCCCGTGAGCGGCAGAGGCGACCGCGCAGGCAACACCGCTTAAGGTCACAGGGACCAGCGCTAGAAATGTAATTGCTGTATGCGTGAGGATTGGACATGTTCTGTATAACTTAATGTTATAATCTGGTATTTTGTAAAGAGGCCCGTGAGCGGCAGAGGCGACCGCGCAGGCAACACCGCTTAAGGTCACAGGGACCAGCGCTAGAAATGTAATTGCTGTATGCGTGAGGATTGGACATGTTCTGTATAACTTAATGTTATAATCTGGTATTTTGTAAAGAGGCCCGTTAGCGGCAGAGGCGACCGCGCAGGCAACACCGCTTAAGGTCACAGGGACCAGCGCTAGAAATGTAATTGCTGTATGCGTGAGGATTGGACATGTTCGTATAACTTAATGTTATAATCTGGTATTTTGTAAAGAGGCCCCGTAGCGGCAGAGGCGACCGCGCAGGCAACACCGCTTAAGGTCACAGGGACCAGCGTTAGAAATGTAATTGCTGTTTGCGTGAGGATTGGACATGTTCTGTATAACTAATGTTATAATCTGGTATTTTGTAAAGAGGCCCCGTGAGCGGCAGAGGCGACCGCGCAGGCAACACCGCTTAAGGTCACAGGGACCAGCGTTAGAAATGTAATTGCTGTTTGCGTGAGGATTGGACATGTTCCGTATAACTTAATGTTATAATCTGGTATTTTGTAAAGAGGCCCCGTGAGCGGCAGAGGCGACCGCGCAGGCAACACCGCTTAAGGTCACAGGGACCAGCGTTAGAAATGTAATTGCTGTTTGCGTGAGGATTGGACATGTTCCGTATAACTAATGTTATAATCTGGTATTTTGTAAAGAGGCCCCGTGAGCGGCAGAGGCGACCGCGCAGGCAACACCGCTTAAGGTCACAGGGACCAGCGCTAGAAATGTAATTGCTGTATGCGTGAGGATTGGACATGTTCTGTATAACTTAATGTTATAATCTGGTATTTTGTAAAGAGGCCCCGTGAGCGGCAGAGGCGACCGCGCAGGCAACACCGCTTAAGGTCACAGGGACCAGCGCTAGAAATGTAATTGCTGTATGCGTGAGGATTGGACATGTTCTGTATAACTTAATGTTATAATCTGGTATTTTGTAAAGAGGCCCGTGAGCGGCAGAGGCGACCGCGCAGGCAACACCGCTTAGGGTCACAGGGACCAGCGCTAGAAATGTAATTGCTGTATGCGTGAGGATTGGACATGTTCTGTATAACTTAATGTTATAATCTGGTATTTTGTAAAGAGGCCCCGTGAGCGGCAGAGGCGACCGCGCAGGCAACACCGCTTAGGGTCACAGGGACCAGCGCTAGAAATGTAATTGCTGTATGCGTGAGGATTGGACATGTTCTGTATAACTAATGTTATAATCTGGTATTTTGTAAAGAGGCCCGTGAGCGGCAGAGGCGACCGCGCAGGCAACACCGCTTAAGGTCACAGGGACCAGCGCTAGAAATGTAATTGCTGTATGCGTGAGGATTGGACATGTTCTGTATAACTTAATGTTATAATCTGGTATTTTGTAAAGAGGCCCCGTGAGCGGCAGAGGCGACCGCGCAGGCAACACCGCTTAGGGTCACAGGGACCAGCGCTAGAAATGTAATTGCTGTATGCGTGAGGATTGGACATGTTCTGTATAACTTAATGTTATAATCTGGTATTTTGTAAAGAGGCCCCGTGAGCGGCAGAGGCGACCGCGCAGGCAACACCGCTTAGGGTCACAGGGACCAGCGCTAGAAATGTAATTGCTGTATGCGTGAGGATTGGACATGTTCTGTATAACTTAATGTTATAATCTGGTATTTTGTAAAGAGGCCCGTGAGCGGCAGAGGCGACCGCGCAGGCAACACCGCTTAGGGTCACAGGGACCAGCGCTAGAAATGTAATTGCTGTATGCGTGAGGATTGGACATGTTCTGTATAACTAATGTTATAATCTGGTATTTTGTAAAGAGGCCCGTGAGCGGCAGAGGCGACCGCGCAGGCAACACCGCTTAAGGTCACAGGGACCAGCGCTAGAAATGTAATTGCTGTATGCGTGAGGATTGGACATGTTCTGTATAACTTAATGTTATAATCTGGTATTTTGTAAAGAGGCCCCGTGAGCGGCAGAGGCGACCGCGCAGGCAACACCGCTTAGGGTCACAGGGACCAGCGCTAGAAATGTAATTGCTGTATGCGTGAGGATTGGACATGTTCTGTATAACTTAATGTTATAATCTGGTATTTTGTAAAGAGGCCCCGTGAGCGGCAGAGGCGACCGCGCAGGCAACACCGCTTAAGGTCACAGGGACCAGCGTTAGAAATGTAATTGCTGTTTGCGTGAGGATTGGACATGTTCTGTATAACTTAATGTTATAATCTGGTATTTTGTAAAGAGGCCCCGTGAGCGGCAGAGGCGACCGCGCAGGCAACACCGCTTAAGGTCACAGGGACCAGCGTTAGAAATGTAATTGCTGTTTGCGTGAGGATTGGACATGTTCCGTATAACTTAATGTTATAATCTGGTATTTTGTAAAGAGGCCCCGTGAGCGGCAGAGGCGACCGCGCAAGCAACGCCGCTTAAGGTCACAGGGACCAGCGCTAGAAATGTAATTGCTGTATGCGTGAGCATTGGACATGTTCTGTATAACTTAATGTTATAATCTGGTATTTTGTAAAGAGGCCCGTGAGCGGCAGAGGCGACCGCGCAGGCAACACCGCTTAAGGTCACAGGGACCAGCGCTAGAAATGTAATTGCTGTTTGCGTGAGGATTGGACATGTTCCGTATAACTTAATGTTATAATCTGGTATTTTGTAAAGAGGCCCCGTGAGCGGCAGAGGCGACCGCGCAGGCAACACCGTTAAGGTCACAGGGACCAGCGTTAGAAATGTAATTGCTGTTTGCGTGAGGATTGGACATGTTCTGTATAACTTAATGTTATAATCTGGTATTTTGTAAAGAGGCCCCGTGAGCGGCAGAGGCGACCGCGCAGGCAACACCGCTTAAGGTCACAGGGACCAGCTGATGATTGGACATGTTCTGTATAACTTAATGTTATAATCTGGTATTTTGTAAAGAGGCCCCGTGAGCGGCAGAGGCGACCGCGCAGGCAACACCGCTTAAGGTCACAGGGACCAGCGTTAGAAATGTAATTGCTGTTTGCGTGAGGATTGGACATGTTCCGTATAACTTAATGTTATTATCTGGTATTTTGTAAAGAGGCCCCGTGAGCGGCAGAGGCGACGCGCAGGCAACACCGCTTAAGGTCACAGGGACCAGCGTTAGAAATGTAATTGCTGTTTGCGTGAAGATTGGACATGTTCTGTATAACTTAATGTTATAATCTGGTATTTTGTAAAGAGGCCCGTGAGCGGCAGAGGCGACCGCGCAGGCAACACCGCTTAAGGTCACAGGGACCAGCGTTAGAAATGTAATTGCTGTTTGCGTGAGGATTGGACATGTTCCGTATAACTAATGTTATAATCTGGTATTTTGTAAAGAGGCCCCGTGAGCGGCAGAGGCGACGCGCAGGTAACACCGCTTAAGGTCACAGGGACCAGCGTTAGAAATGTAATTGCTGTTTGCGTGAGGATTGGACATGTTCCGTATAACTAATGTTATAATCTGGTATTTTGTAAAGAGGCCCGTGAGCGGCAGAGGCGACCGCGCAGGCAACACCGCTTAAGGTCACAGGGACCAGCGTTAGAAATGTAATTGCTGTATGCGTGAGGATTGGACATGTTCTGTATAACTTAATGTTATAATCTGGTATTTTGTAAAGAGGCCCCGTGAGCGGCAGAGGCGACCGCGCAGGCAACGCCGCTTAAGGTCACAGGGACCAGCGTAGAAATGTAATTGCTGTATGCGTGAGGATTGGACATGTTCTGTATAACTTAATGTTATAATCTGGTATTTTGTAAAGAGGCCCCGTGAGCGGCAGAGGCGACCGCGCAGGCAACACCGCTTAAGGTCACAGGGACCAGCGTTAGAAATGTAATTGCTGTTTGCGTGAGGATTGGACATGTTCCGTATAACTTAATGTTATAATCTGGTATTTTGTAAAGAGGGCTCGTGAGCGGCAGAGGCGACCGCGCAGGCAACACCGCTTAAGGTCACAGGGACCAGCGTTAGAAATGTAATTGCTGTTTGCGTGAAGATTGGACATGTTCCGTATAACTTAATGTTATAATCTGGTATTTTGTAAAGAGGCCCCGTGAGCGGCAGAGGCGACCGCGCAGGCAACACCGCTTAAGGTCACAGGGACCAGCGTTAGAAATGTAATTGCTGTTTGCGTGAGGATTGGACATGTTCCGTATAACTTAATGTTATAATCGGGACCGCGTTAGAAATGTAATTGCTGTTTGCGTGAGGATTGGACATGTTCCGTATAACTTAATGTTATAATCTGGTATTTTGTAAAGAGGCCCCGTGAGCGGCAGAGGCGACCGCGCAGGCAACACCGCTTAAGGTCACAGGGACCAGCGCTAGAAATGTAATTACGGTATAGCTCGCTTCTCATTGAATTCGTGTTAGACGAAGTAATTTTCTATACTTAGGAGACAAGATTTATCAATTTTGTTTGTTACCAGGACCCAGCTACAAGTGTTTTTGTGTCAAAAATCCGCCGTCTTTTCCCGCAGCATTACAATATTTTCTCTCTCCTGCGTAATCAAGAGGTACCCAGCTACCGATCACTAGAGACCGGGAAAATATGTAGTACGAAACATCAAAGTATGTACATAAATATGTAATGAAAACCATAAGAATATGAAAAAATATGTAATGTTATATATATATATATATATATATATATATATATATATATATATATAATATATTAAAATACATTAATTATAAGACATTTTCATAATACGAAATTATATTTATAAAAAAATTCCTAAACAAATTTTAAAAAGAATACGAACGTTTTAAAAATCATTCACTGAATCAAACAGTAGTAAAGCTCCATCTATTGTTTTATGCATCGGATGGATGTTTTATGGATCGTAGTTTGGCAGTCAGATTAGTCGTACAAACTGGCGATATTTACGTCCAGCAAACAATCACTGCAGTGTGCAGCATTACACGTCGGCGATCACAGACGTTCCTTGGAAATATAGGTTAAGGGTCACGCAACGCTGCATCAGGGAAAATTTTCACACCGAACGGCGAAAATATCTCGGTCGTTCGCACTCACTTCCAGCTACAGAGAACTGAAGCAGCTGCGCCGGACGCATCTAACGCGTCGTCACGTAATATACCTCACGTCGACAGCACGCAGGAATAATGTGGGTGAAAATTCTATTTTTTTTTGAAAAATTAGTTTCATAAAAAAGTACTTAATAAAATTGAAGAAATTAATAGAATAATAAAAATATTTTTGAAAATAGCAAAAATATGTAATACACAACTAAAATTTAATTATTAATTTCATATTTAGTCAATTAATTAATTAATATTAAATTAAAATATAAAAAAAAGAACAAATATTACTCAGCAGAGAGCCAATGGTGAAGGCTTACGCTTTGGCGCCCAGCGCCGGCCGCTGCTTCGCTCCGCCGCCGCCGCGAGCGCCAGCGTGGCCTTCCTCCCTGCGCAGCAGAGAGGAGCCCGTGCGCAGACGGTGCATCTTGCTCAAGGCGACGGCGATGCACCCGGCGTTGCAGCCCACCAGGCAGCTCACGGGGCAGTAGTAGAAGAGGGCGGTGGCGTGCTTGATGGTGGAGAAGTAGCCTCAGAACGACCGGCTGCAGCACGAAGGGGAGCGAGTAAACTCTAGTTTCATATTCACAAACTGAGTGCAAATAATTTTAAATTTGTTTATAACACTCAACTAAATGTACATGCGGCGTAAAAAAATGGAACTGAAATGTTTCAACTTTTAACAGTTTGTCAGTACAAAAATAAGAAAAATATTTAAACGTACATGAAAGCGATGAGCAAGCCAAGACATTGTGAATTTAAAAGAAACTCGGTCCCATTGGAGTAACGATTGACGAAGAAGTCGAGATTGCCGACAGAATCCTGTACGTGCGAATTGCAAAATACCACACCCACGAGGCAGGAAGAAAATGTCCTGAAAACTGGTGGAATGTGGATACTCAGAGAAGCCAATTTTCCAAACTAGTAGTGCTACAACAGCGCGTACTTTGCCATACTGTTTGTGATTACTGCAATTTTAGAAAACTCAAAGAGTTCACCAAAAATGGAACATATGTCTATTTTTTTAAAAAAAAAGAAATACTTTGGAACGCTTCTTGACAATTTTTTAAATTAACTTTTATTTCGCACAAAATTACGCGAAAGCTACTCGTAGATATATTTTTTTAATTGTAAAAAATATTATTTTAAGATATTTTATTGAACATATTTTATTTTAAAAAAGTCTTTCTTGAATAATATTGTTGTAGGAAGACACCGAAAACATTTTAACTTTTGAAATTTTCAAAAATTGAGAGAGTAGAACGAAAATCGCAAATGAGGCATTCATTAAGCTTACTTTTATATATTTAAAGTAAATATTTAAAGTGCAAAATTTGGGGTTATTTATGATGAAAACGTTTGTATTATAAAATATTTTTGGGACATCGTGTAAATGAATCCTAAAAACTCAAACATCAGTTTTAAATAAGCAGGACTGCGGCATGAGACACATTAATAGAAGAAAATCAACTTTGACAAAAATCCTGCCTACGGTTTATCCGCTAGCGTTGTTCGCAAACGGACGGACGGACAGACTTTTTCTCATAAACCAATTTTCGGTTTTAAAAAGGCACAATTCATGGATTGCGGGTACACAATGTAATAGACTCAGTTATTAATTCATAATTGGAGCAATCCGTTGTTTGGTATCAGGGGCATCAAATTCGCGTTTTTATCGAAATATCAGTTTTCTCCTGCAGTTTTACAATTCTTTCTCTGTACTACGTAAGTAGAATGCGAGAAAGTGATATGTAAGATAAATAGTTCAGAAGAGTTTCGTTTGGTAGATTAATGCTTAAGTAATAAAACTCGGGCCTTCGCCTAGAATGTTTCATTCATGATACTTGCATGTACACCACGTATTTCCCATACAGTCACCTACATGTTTTTTCAAGATCACCGTACGTTTTACTCTCAAACGTCCCACATGTTCCTACCTATTTGCACACATATAGTTGAAAATGAAGCTGACATTCATAATTTAGGTGCTTCTTAACTTCTAAAGACTTTAGGGCGACTGGGTCTACTAAATATCTCAAAGTGAATGCAAGGAGAGTTCTGAACAGTGAAGACGAGCGGAAAATATAATGCAAGGACCCAAAAGGTTTTGCAAACAATGGATATCTTCAAAAATATACTTTTAAATCATTGCTTTAAAAGTGAAAATATCTTCACAGGAAACCGCTTTCCAGCGGATTTTGCAGCCCGTACTGCGGGTGAAAGAATCTTCCAAATATATGATAAAACGTCCCAAAATGTCTCATTTTGTAGGGAAACGATTATTCTTTATTTTGTGAGCTGAATATTTTCGTCTCAAATTTCTTCGATTCAGGTTCTCTCAGATAATTCAGCACTCGTCAATAATACACTTAGGGAATTCTCTGTCTATGGATTTTAACAAATTGTGTAAACCGTCGTCAGTCAGTTCATAGTTACAATTCCTTGTACATAAATAGGCTGTGTAGCGGTCCATTTTACTTACTTGACAGAATAAAAGTAACGTGTTCCCTGTAACACACTCGTGTCTCCACAAGCGAAGGGTTGTACCATGACGCCTTGTTAGGGCCCAACCAGCTGTAATTGTTCGCAGGAATAAACAGAATGGAACAAATGACGGCCAGCAGCGCAGGGAATCCCCAGGCGAAGGCCGAAAATGCGAGGAACCTCTTTTTCCCACTCTTTGGAGGCACCGCCTGGATGCTGTGGAAGAAGGAAAATTCAGAATTTGATAAATGTAGAGTGGTCGTACGCAATCGAATATTAGATCGATTGTGAAGCCAGATGTTCCAATAGAATCCACTAACTTGCAGTATAATTTGCTTGCATGGATAATGTAAGTTCTGAAAAACGGATTAAAGCAGAAAAACAAGCATTCTTCAACTTTTCACAAGCTTAGTTGTTTTCTGAAATATAGCTAGTAATACATTAAAACTTCGCTCCTCTTTTGGAATGTCACATTCTCACAAATTAAAATTGAACCTTGTCAATTATAATCTGTGCTTGTGTTTCTAAAAAGTTCTTTATAACTGTAGAATAAAAAATTATTATAGTTAGAAAATCAATAAGTCGAAAATATAATTTTTTCAACTTTTGTTTATATTATTTGTCCATTCGGAACATTAAATTGGTTTATGAGCAATTTTTCGTTTAATGAAGGTCTATACTGCTGTTTGCGTGAGGATTGGACATGTTCTGTATAACTTAATGTTATAATCTGGTATTTTGTAAAGAGGCCCCGTGAGCGGCAGAGGCGACCGCGCAGGCAACACCGCTTTATTGGTATTTTGTAAAGAGGCCCCGTGAGCGGCAGGGCGACCGCGCAGGCAACACCGCTTAAGGTCACAGGGACCAGCGTTAGAAATGTAATTGCTGTTTGCGTGAGGATTGGACATGTTCTGCATAACTTAATGTTATAATCTGGTATTTTGTAAAGAGGCCCCGTGAGCGGCAGAGGCGACGCGCAGGCAACACCGCTTAAGGTCACAGGGACCAGCGTTAGAAATGTAATTGCTGTTTGCGTGAGGATTGGACATGTTCTGTATAACTTAATGTTATAATCTGGTATTTTGTAAAGAGGCCCCGTGAGCGGCAGAGGCGACCGCGCAGGCAACACCGCTTAAGGTCACAGGGACCAGCGTTAGAAATGTAATTGCTGTTTGCGTGAGGATTGGACATGTTCCGTATAACTTAATGTTATAATCTGGTATTTTGTAAAGAGGCCCGTGAGCGGCAGAGGCGACCGCGAGGCAACGCCGCTTAAGGTCACAGGGACCAGCGCTAGAAATGTAATTGCTGTATGCGTGAGGATTGGACATGTTCTGTATAACTTAATGTTATAATCTGGTATTTTGTAAAGAGGCCCGTGAGCGGCAGAGGCGACGCGCAGGCAACACCGCTTAAGGTCACAGGGACCAGCGCTAGAAATGTAATTGCTGTTTGCGTGAGGATTGACATGTTCCGTATAACTTAATGTTATAATCTGGTATTTTGTAAAGAGGCCCCGTGAGCGGCAGAGGCGACCGCGCAGGCAACACCGGTTAAGGTCACAGGACCAGCGCTAGAAATGTAATTGCTGTATGCGTGAGGATTGGACATGTTCTGTATAACTTAATGTTATAATCTGGTATTTTGTAAAGAGGCCCCGTGAGCGGCAGAGGCGACCGCGCAGGCAACACCGCTTAAGGTCACAGGGACCAGCGCTAGAAATGTAATTGCTGTTTGCGTGAGGATTGGACATGTTCCGTATAACTTAATGTTATAATCTGGTATTTTTTAAAGAGGCCCGTGAGCGGCAGAGGCGACCTGCGCAGGCACCACCGCTTAAGGTCACAGGGACCAGCGCTAGAAATGTAATTGCTGTTTGCGTGAGGATTGGACATGTTCCGTATAACTTAATGTTATAATCTGGTATTTTGTAAAGAGGCCCGTGAGCGGCAGAGGCGACCGCGCAGGCAACACCGCTTAAGGTCACAGGGACCAGCGCTAGAAATGTAATTGCTGTATGCGTGAGGATTGGACATGTTCTGTATAACTTAATGTTATAATCTGGTATTTTGTAAAGAGGCCCGTGAGTGGCAGAGGCGACCGCGCAGGCAACACCGCTTAAGGTCACAGGGACCAGCGTTAGAAATGTAATTGCTGTTTGCGTGAGGATTGGACATGTTCCGTATAACTTAATGTTATAATCTGGTATTTTGTAAAGAGGCCCCGTGAGCGGCAGAGGCGACCGCGCAGGCAACACCGCTTAAGGTCACAGGGACCAGCGTTAGAAATGTAATTGCTGTTTGCGTGAGGATTGGACATGTTCCGTATAACTAATGTTATTATCTGGTATTTTGTAAAGAGGCCCGTGAGCGGCAGAGGCGACCGCGCAGGCAACACCGCTTAAGGTCACAGGGACCAGCGTTAGAAATGTAATTGCTGTTTGCGTGAGGATTGGACATGTTCTGTATAACTTAATGTTATAATCTGGTATTTTGTAAAGAGGCCCGTGAGCGGCAGAGGCGACTGCGCAGGCAACACCGCTTAAGGTCACAGGGACCAGCGTTAGAAATGTAATTGCTGTTTGCGTGAGGATTGACATGTTCCGTATAACTTAATGTTATAATCTGGTATTTTGTAAAGAGGCCCGTGAGCGGCAGAGGCGACCGCGCAGGCAACACCGCTTAAGGTCACAGGACCAGCGTTAGAAATGTAATTGCTGTATGCGTGAGGATTGGGCATGTTCTGTATAACTTAATGTTATAATCTGGTATTTTGTAAAGAGGCCCCGTGAGCGGCAGAGGCGACCGCGCAGGCAACACCGCTTAAGGTCACAGGACCAGCGTTAGAAATGTAATTGCTGTTTGCGTGAGGATTGACATGTTCCGTATAACTTAATGTTATAATCTGGTATTTTGTAAAGAGGCCCGTGAGCGGCAGAGGCGACCGCGCAGGCACCACCGCTTAAGGTCACAGGGACCAGCGCTAGAAATGTAATTGCTGTTTGCGTGAGGATTGGACATGTTCCGATAACTTAATGTTATAATCTGGTATTTTGTAAAGAGGCCCCGTGAGCGGCAGAGGCGACTCGCGCAGGCAACACCGCTTAAGGTCACAGGGACCAGCGTTAGAAATGTAATTGCTGTTTGCGTGAGGATTGGACATGTTCCGTATAACTTAATGTTATAATCTGGTATTTTGTAAAGAGGCCCCGTGAGCGGCAGAGGCGACCGCGCAGGCAACCCGCTTAAGGTCACAGGGACCAGCGTAGAAATGTAATTGCTGTTTGCGTGAGGATTGGACATGTTCTGTATAACTTAATGTTATAATCTGGTATTTTGTAAAGAGGCCCCGTGAGCGGCAGAGGCGACCGCGCAGGCAACACCGCTTAAGGTCACAGGGACCAGCGTTAGAAATGTAATTGCTGTTTGCGTGAGGATTGGACATGTTCCGTATAACTTAATGTTATAATCTGGTATTTTGTAAAGAGGCCCCGTGAGCGGCAGAGGCGACCGCGCAGGCAACACCGCTTAAGGTCACAGGGACCAGCGCTAGAAATGTAATTACGGTATAGCTCGCTTCTCATTGAATTCGTGTTAGACGAAGTAATTTTCTATACTTAGGAGACAAGATTTATCAATTTTGTTTGTTACCAGGACCCAGCTACAAGTGTTTTTGTGTCAAAAATCCGCCGTCTTTTCCCGCAGCATTACAATATTTTCTCTCTCCTGCGTAATCAAGAGGTACCCAGCTACCGATCACTAGAGACCGGGAAAATATGTAGTACGAAACATCAAAGTATGTACATAAATATGTAATGAAAACCATAAGAATATGAAAAAAAATATGTAATGTTATATATATATATATATATATATATATATATATATATATTATATAATATATTAAAATACATTAATTATAAGACATTTTCATAATACGAAATTATATTTATAAAAAAATTCCTAAACAAATTTTAAAAAGAATACGAACGTTTTAAAAATCATTCACTGAATCAAACAGTAGTAAAGCTCCATCTATTGTTTTATGCATCGGATGGATGTTTTATGGATCGTAGTTTGGCAGTCAGATTAGTCGTACAAACTGGCGATATTTACGTCCAGCAAACAATCACTGCAGTGTGGAGCATTACACGTCGGCGATCACAGACGTTCCTAGGAAATATAGGTTTTAAGGGTCACGCAACGCTGCATCAGGGAAAATTTTCACACCGAACGGCGAAAATATCTCGGTCGTTCGCACTCACTTCCAGCTACAGAGAACTGAAGCAGCTGCGCCGGACGCATCTAACGCGTCGTCACGTAATATACCTCACGTCGACAGCACGCAGGAATAATGTGGGTGAAAATTCTATTTTTTTTTGAAAAATTAGTTTCATAAAAAAGTACTTAATAAAATTGAAGAAATTAATAGAATAATAAAAATATTTTTGAAAATAGCAAAAATATGTAATACACAACTAAAATTTAATTATTAATTTCATATTTAGTCAATTAATTAATTAATTATTAAATTAATAATATGTAACGAAAAAATGAGATATTGCGCTTTGACGGCGACGATTCACGAAGATTACAATTTTGCGAAGGGAAAGTAGAAGGAGCCAATGGTGAAGGCTTACGCTTTGGCGCCCAGCGCCGGCCGCTGCTTCGCTCCGCCGCCGCCGCGAGCGCCAGCGTGGCCTTCCTCCCTGCGCAGCAGAGAGGAGCCCGTGCGCAGACGGTGCATCTTGCTCAAGGCGACGGCGATGCACCCGGCGTTGCAGCCCACCAGGCAGCTCACGGGGCAGTAGTAGAAGAGGGCGGTGGCGTGCTTGATGGTGGAGAAGTAGCCCTCAGAACGACCGGCTGCAGCACGAAGGGGAGCGAGTAAACTCTAGTTTCATATTCACAAACTGAGTGCAAATAATTTTAAATTTGTTTATAACACCAACTAAATGTACATGCGGCGTAAAAAATAACTGAAATGTTTCAACTTTTAACAGTTTGTCAGTACAAAAATAAGAAAAATATTTAAACGTACATGAAAGCGATGAGCAAGCCAAGACATTGTGAATTTAAAAGAAACTCGGTCCCATTGGAGTAACGATTGACGAAGAAGTCGAGATTGCCGACAGAATCCTGTACGTGCGAATTGCAAAATACCACACCCACGAGGCAGAGAAGAAAATGTCCTGAAAACTGGTGGAATGTGGATACTAGAGAAGCCAATTTTCCAAATAGTAGTGCTACAACAGCGCGTACTTTGCCATACTGTTTGTGATTACTGCAATTTTAGAAAACTCAAAGAGTTCACCAAAAATGGAACATATGTCTATTTTTTTAAAAAAAAAGAAATACTTTGGAACGCTTCTTGACAATTTTTTAAATTAACTTTTATTTCGCACAAAATTACGCGAAAGCTACTCGTAGATATATTTTAATTGTAAAAAATATTATTTTAAGATATTTTATTGAACATATTTTATTTTAAAAAAGTCTTTCTTGAATAATATTGTTGTAGGAAGACACCGAAAACATTTTAACTTTTGAAATTTTCAAAAATTGAGAGAGTAGAACGAAAATCGCAAATGAGGCATTCATTAAGCTTACTTTTATATATTTAAAGTAAATATTTAAAGTGCAAAATTTGGGGTTATTTATGATGAAAACGTTTGTATTATAAAATATTTTTGGGACATCGTGTAAATGAATCCTAAAAACTCAAACATCAGTTTTAAATAAGCAGGACTGCGGCATGAGACACATTAATAGAAGAAAATCAATTTTGACAAAAATCCTGCCTACGGTTTATCCGCTAGCGTTGTTCGCAAACGGACGGACGGACAGACTTTTTCTCATAAACCAATTTTTCGGTTTTAAAAAGGCACAATTCATGGATTGCGGGTACACAATGTAATAGACTCAGTTATTAATTCATAATTGGAGCAATCCGTTGTTTGGTATCAGGGGCATCAAATTCGCGTTTTTATCGAAATATCAGTTTTCTCCTGCAGTTTTACAATTCTTTCTCTGTACTACGTAAGTAGAATGCGAGAAAGTGATATGTAAGATAAATAGTTCAGAAGAGTTTCGTTTGGTAGATTAATGCTTAAGTAATAAAACTCGGGCCTTCGCCTAGAATGTTTCATTCATGATACTTGCATGTACACCACGTATTTCCCATACAGTCACCTACATGTTTTTTCAAGATCACCGTACGTTTTACTCTCAAACGTCCCCACATGTTCCTACCTATTTGCACACATATATAGTTGAAAATGAAGCTGGACATTCATAATTTAGGTGCTTCTTAACTTCTAAAGACTTTAGGGCGACTGGGTCTACTAAATATCTCAAAGTGAATGCAACGGAGAGTTCTGAACAGTGAAGACGAGCGGAAAATATAATGCAAGGACCCAAAAGGTTTTGCAAACAATGGATATCTTCAACAAATATACTTTTAAATCATTGCTTTAAAAGTGAAAATATCTTCACACAGGAAACCGCTTTCCAGCGGATTTTGCAGCCCGTACTGCGGGTGAAAGAATCTTCCAAATATATGATAAAACGTCCCAAAATGTCTCATTTTGTAGGGAAACGATTATTCTTTATTTTGTGAGCTGAATATTTTCGTCTCAAATTTCTTCGATTCAGGTTCTCTCAGATAATTCAGCACTCCTCAATAATACACTTAGGGAATTCTCTGTCTATGGATTTTAACAAATTGTGTAAACCGTCGTCAGTCAGTTCATAGTTACAATTCCTTGTACATAAATAGGCTGTGTAGCGGTCCATTTTACTTACTTGACAGAATAAAAGTAACGTGTTCCCTGTAACACACTCGTGTCTCCACAAGCGAAGGGTTGTACCATGACGCCTTGTTAGGGCCCAACCAGCTGTAATTGTTCGCAGGAATAAACAGAATGGAACAAATGACGGCCAGCAGCGCAGGGAATCCCCAGGCGAAGGCCGAAAATGCGAGGAACCTCTTTTTCCCACTCTTTGGAGGCACCGCCTGGATGCTGTGGAAGAAGGAAAATTCAGAATTTGATAAATGTAGAGTGGTCGTACGCAATCGAATATTAGATCGATTGTGAAGCCAGATGTTCCAATAGAATCCACTAACTTGCAGTATAATTTGCTTGCATGGATAATGTAAGTTCTGAAAAACGGATTAAAGCAGAAAAACAAGCATTCTTCAACTTTTCACAAGCTTAGTTGTTTTCTGAAATATAGCTAGTAATACATTAAAACTTCGCTCCTCTTTTGGAATGTCACATTCTCACAAATTAAAATTGAACCTTGTCAATTATAATCTGTGCTTGTGTTTCTAAAAAGTTCTTTATAACTGTAGAATAAAAAATTATTATAGTTAGAAAATCAATAGTCGAAAATATAATTTTTTCAACTTTTGTTTATATTATTTGTCCATTCGGAACATTAAATTGTTTATGAGCAATTTTTCGTTTAATGAAGGTCTATACTGTATAATAAATAGAATGAGTAAACAAAGCAATTATTAACAATGCAGCAACAATGGATGAAGCCAATGATTCTGATTATGGAGCAGAAGTGTATTAGGAAACGTTGAAGGCTATTATCTCCAAGTTCAATATTTTGAAATATAGGGTACATTTCTCCCAAACCAAGAAAGACACAGAGCTGAAACTTTCAAGATCTAATAGTTATGTCGTGTTGTTCACATTGAATCATTCTCAGTAAATTACGTATACAAGTTTTCGAAATATTAAGAGGTACATGACTAGAAAATATGTAAAAATTAATTGTAAGTTAGAAAAACAACTAATAATTATTGGATAACAGTGCAAAGCAATGTATATATTGAACAATAAATATATTCTAACAATTTTAAGTTATTAGCTCCATAATTTTAGAGAAAATGCTCTTTTAAAAAAGCTAATTTACACAGGAAAGTGTACCCCTTTCGTCTTTCTTTAAATCAACCACAAAGCAAAGCATTCTTACAAAACTTCATGGAGAATATATAAAAGTTAAACTTCTCCCGAATATCAGACTCACATATTAAGAAAAGCATCTTAAACTGCAAATATTCTATTTCGTGACCTGGGAAAACTAGTGGTGCTACAACTGCACATTGTTTCTCGCGTTATTCGAAACAGCTACATAATTTTGCAATATTGCATTTTCTGCGGTACTAACACCAGAGCTATTATTTGAAAACGTCCAATTCAACCAAGAAGCGAGCAACGCACTGTTGCCAGTGCAGCGTTGTTAAAATTATGTTCATTTGCTTGGCTAATGATACCAATACAGTAATTTAGAATATACGTAATTGACATAAAAATCATTACGAAAATTCTGGCTACTCACTCGTGAGTTGCCTGTAGTTGAAATTTCGTCGTATTTTTAAATTGTGACATACACTTTACACGATAAATGCATTTGAGATCAAGTAATCACTGACTTACTTTTCATTTGGATAAAGATAACATTATTTGAATATGTTGTATCCGTCAAAATGACGGCGTCGCTCGTTTAAGTTAATTTATTTCAGCCTTTTTATATGTTTAGATCGCCTCAAACGAAGCGCAAGGAAAAGAAAATTTAAGATAGTATGTTTGTTGGATCGACCACGGTGAAGTACCCCTCAAAACTAGTTTAAAAGAAAGTAAAATCTCTGTTTTTCAAGACGATAGAAACAATTTGGACCTTAGGGGCCTAATTTTTAAATACAAGAAAGGTTCCATTTGCACAGGCACTTAAGGAAAAACTATCGTGGGCATAGTTTTCTTTGAGCTATTGTTGCGGCGGTGTCCGCCATGTGGAACCGCGCGCCAGGATGTTGGCTCGGCGTGACGTCTGCGACGTGTACCGGAGCAGCGAGGGCACCGCCCAACCAGGAGCGAGCAGCCGGCGCGCGGAACTATAGAGTCGGCGGCCGGCGATGGAAGAGCGTCAACGAAGTGATCGATGAATGAGAGAGATGTTAGTGTGTTAGTGATCGACCCGGCAGCGAGATTCTGGATTTTGTATTTGGACCTTGTGACCCGGCTGGAACTTGGACATCTTCTGCACGACTGGAACTTTGGCTGTGGAATTTTGTATACGGCTCACGGAATTATTGATATTTGGTTGTAAGTCGGATGGACTACGAAATAAACAAAAACTTTCTTATTGTTATCCTGATATTTTCAATACATAACAGCTATTGATATATTTATACGGTTAATGTACCTTTTTTGTGTTATTACAGTAAACTTTTTAATCATGCGACATGAAATGACATATAACATACCTCGCCAAGCGTTCGGAGGAGTAATTCATAAAAATAACTGCTGGGAAACTCATCGCAAACGGAAGTATTTGCTCTCAGTCTAGGAGTTGCGCTATAAAAATCATGCTTTTGGGAGCCTGGTTCTCTTCGAGCACGAAAGAAAATCGCGAAAAAACCTGGATTATAAAATCCGTTTCGAATCATTTCTGAAAGGTTTATTTGGAAATTTCTTTTTTTGTAATTTTATTAGTTCTTGTTCAGCATTTCGTCCTTTCAAGGCTGTTTATACATGATTTCATTAACTATAGGATTAACCATCATCAGGTCATCATCATATAATAAAAATAAAAAAGAGTTTGGCAAGTTACGTTGTGTGTGTGTGTGTGTGTGTGTGTGTGTGCGTGTGTGTGTGTGCGAGAGAGAGAGAGAGAGAGAGAGAGAGAGAGAGAGAGAGAGAGAGAGAGAGAGAGAGAGAGAGAGAGAGAGAGAGAGAGAGATTATATTTTCTGATATTTAAGGAGGCTTGAAAATGTCCTTAGGATAGCGTGAGTGGCTTCTCTGTGGTTGACCGTAATTCATACCTACATTGTAAGTTGCTGTTGCTGGGGATTCTGGTAGTGTATCATAAAAGTTCTTTTGAAATTTTGATAATATCGTTCTAAATTGATTCTATTTTTAATTCTGTTTATTGCTTACAAACCATGGATCATTAGTAATTTTTCTGAGGAACTTATTTTGTATAATTTAAAGTCTGTTAATGTGGCTGTGGGGTGCTTTTATCCAAACGGGACTTGCGTATGTTAGTGAGGGTCTGATTTATAGATTATTTTACCGCATTCAAAGCTAAGTGAAGATGTATGGTTTAATAAGGGATAGCGCTTTATAATTTTTGTGAATATTTTATTTACTGTGTTTGTGATATGTACTTTCCAGGTGAATTTTGTGTCCATTGTTAGTTCTAGGTACTTAACTGGTGTTTGGTTTGGTAGCCATGGTACGGGTGAGTTTTGAATGAGCAAAGGAGGAGGTAATTTTGGTTTACGAAGGGTGAACATTTTTGCTTGTGATTTTGAAGTATTAATTTTCATTCTCCATTTTTCAGTCCATTTCGAAAATTTAACCAATTCATTTTGTAATTGGTCATGTGCACAAAAGGTATCGTCGTGTGATGTGAACAGTGCCGTGTGATCAGTAAACAAAGCTATTTCTGAGGTGTCTTGTTGAAGAATATCTGATCAATAGATATTGAAGATGAGAGAGACATGATCCTTGTGGGACCCCTGTGTCTTTTGTATGTTATGTTGAACGTGTATTATTTATTTTAACTTTAAAATTTCTGTTGGTCAGAAAGCTGTGAATGATGTTAGATAGATATTGTGGAGTTGTTGTAACTTGTACAGGAGACCAGTATGCCAAACTGTGTTGAAGGCCTTTTCTATGTCCAAGAAAATTGCTCTTGTGTTTTCGTTAGAGAAATGCTGTGGCTATATATTCAGTTAGGCGCAGTAGTTGGTGGTTGGTTAACTATTTGGATCGAAAGCCAAACTGAAAATCAGGTAGTGTTTTGCTATTTTTTAAAAATTTAGTCTACCTAGTAATATTTTTTCTATTAATTCTATAAATTTCTATTAAGCTTTGCGTAAAAGAAATATATCAATACATTGAGAATAAAAATTGAGTAAACAGTAGAAAAGCGAGAAATTAAAATAGAATTAATTTTGGTATTTTCAATCGTAAATTATAATTAAAATTAATTATTTTTCATATCATTCATTTTTTCTCGTGGCCCGCAGTTGTGAAACCTGTATATATTTCGTTAACTTCAAACAGAAATTACGCAAAAACTACTCGCTTTTCAAACCATTGTACACGACCTTTTTTAAAGAACTAATGTTGTACAACAGTCTATATGAGACAAAAATCTCTATCTTCAATTTTGTTTTTAAAAAATATTTTTTGCAATTTTGAGAAGCAGAGATAACGAAATGGGACTGCGTCACATCTTCTACCCGCCCTTATTATATACGCGGAGAAAATTTAAACAAAATATTTGGAGCTGTTTTTGAGGAAAAAATTGCGTAAATTTCGAATGCAAATTGTGCAAAAACTACTAGTTTTTCAAAAAATTGTGATGGTCTTATTTAAGGATCTAGTTTTGCACAACAGACTTTGTCTGAGACAAAAATCGGTATCTTCCAATTTTATATTAAAAAAATTTTGCAATTTTCGAAAAATCATGGATGTCAACGACAATGAGGCCTGCTCCATTTCTTAAATATTATTAGCATTATTCAACAACAAAATTCAATCGAAGAATTTGGAACATTTTTTTGAAAATTCTGAAAACGTTCGGGGGGCTTCACGTAAAAAAGCCCCAAAAATTAAAAAATATCGATTCCAAATTTAAGAGCCCCCGACATCAGCCTCATCAAATATAGAGTATTAATTTTGGAAATAAATCGACTCAACAATTTGAACGGGCCGGTTGTATTTGGGGAAAAGTGGACTGTATTTTGGTGTTAGACGTTTTACACAAACCGGTCCGCTCCTTTCGACAGTTCAGATGAAGGAAGTTTCCGGTGGGGGTCAGCTGTGAATAAATCATAAATTTCACCTTGCACAATAGTTTAATATCTCTTGAGTTGTCAGTATAATATTTTCACATGTACAGTGCAAGCACGTAGCAGTTTAAATCACACTTGATGTAGTTTTACATAAGACGCTACAGGGAGTCAGCTGACCTTGGTTGTGACTCGTGGCACTTGAAATAGTTAACAAATTACACAATGTTAACAATACTGAATACGATACTCTCTACGAGACATCGAGATTTTTACGAGCTGTAACACGGAGCCCGGGCGCATACACATGTTACCCGCGGGGCATTCATACTGCGACTGACTCTACCTAACAGCGACAAGCGTCGCGAGAATTTAATTTAGAATTACACTAACAAAATACCCAGCGTTGCCCGGGCTTTGCTTATATCAAATCCTTTGAAAGAGGAAAATGGACAATCCTATGTAAATCACGGTGTTCAACATTATTTTTAATGTAGTAGATTCAACTTTTAATAAAATACTATAATTTTCTTTCTTTTATTTTACAATACATTTATTTTATTTTTTATTTTATTTTACGTAAAAAAACAGTTAAAAACTGCGTATGACGTGCTACGGGGAAAAGTGAATTGTGTGCACATTTTCAAAATTCTCCCTACACTAAGTCATATACTACATAAATTCTGGCGAAAAAAGCTCCCATGTAATAAAATCTATTTTCAAGGATAAAAAAGCAATAAATTTTAGCTCTTATCCATGTTGTCCTTCGGAATAATACTTCCTGCCGCGACAACACGGAAACGATAATTTGAATAACTATATTTCCCAATGAATTCTAGAAGACGTGCACAGATAATGAAGTACACAGACAATGAAGTCCAGAAGTAAAACAAGGGGCCATCTCAGCATTTGCTCCATGGATCAGGGAAACTGCACGAAAATCCTGATCGAGATGGGGATCATTGACCCGGAGGCTGCAGTACAATACTTGTTACAGGTTGTTTATACACATTTATACAGTTCAAATGGTAAATAATGCATTATGTATCATTGTTAAAATTAATGTTACGTTTCTTGTGATGCTCAGTATAGTCTCTAATTGTATAGAAACAGTTATGAGCAGAAACGATTTCACTTGGGATTTAAACTTTTCTATGGAATTTAATCGTTTAATGTCATCTGGCAAAATGTTGTACAATAATGTACATGTATTGTATGTGATTTTTTTGTAATGAGCTGTTGATACTGTCACCTGATGAACATGATTTCTACGTCGAGTATTAATAGTAAAAGACATCGGCATTTTCTGAAAATATATTCCCGCCCTTGAGCAAGTCATTTTTGACAAAAACCACTGATTCGTAAATAGACAAGGTAATGGTAATATTCCTAGATTAATGAAAAGAGGCTTACATGAATCACGTGGGTGAGATTTGGTTATTATTCGTACAATTCGTTTCTGTAATCTTAAAGTCTGGGAGCTAATATATATATATATATATATATATATATATATATATATATATATATATATCTGGCGGGAATGAACATTCACGAAATATACACAACGAAAAGTATGAAGGCTGACTGAATTTGCAAGAATTCTGAACGCGTAGCATAATGAAACTTAATTTTGTGTTCAATTCATTTAAATGGACGTTCCATTTAAGGTTTGACTGAATTGAGAGACCTAAAAATTTTGTTGCCTTAACATCAGTCAATGGTACACCGTTCATTTTCAATGGTGCACAGAATTGTTTATATGAAATGGAAAACTGCATTAAAACCGTTTTCTTTTCGTTTACTATTAATTTGTTATTTCGGAACCAATTTGAAACATCTGATATTGTTCTAATTACGGTTTCTTTATTGCAAAGGATGTTCGTATCATCTGCAAAGAGAACGTTCTTCCGTTTCCAATCGTCGAGGGCATATCGTTTACGTAAAGTAAGAACAGAAGTAGGAACAGACAATAGACAACAGACAGTAGGTACATTGCTATTAGAATTTGATCTGCTCTATTTCGTCAGTCTCGAAGTGATTTACTAATCATACGTTTACTGAGTGGTTACAATATGTTCCGTCATCATACTTTTTCATATAAAAAAATATTGATTCTAAATAATAATTCTGTCAGTTCATGTATTTGTTTGTTGAGCTATTATTGGTAATTAGATAACATTTAGCGCTTTGTTTTTACAGTTTTAAAATATTAAATAACATAATATTAATACTTAATGTAATTAAATATTTATTAATAATTAATTTATTATTAAACACTTATTTCAATTACCAAATAAAATTTGCATTTAAAAATAATAAATGAAATAATAAATAATAATATAATAATCTTATATTAATAAAAATGTTGTATTATTTTGAAAAAAAAAATAGGGGTCCAAATCATATCCAGTCAGTGAAACGTGAAAAATATTTAGCTTAGTAACAAATTAAGGATTAAAATCTGCATTTAAATATCCCTACTGTTTTTTTGAAAATTAAAGAGAACTGACAAATGAAAAAGTACAAAAATACATTTTCAGTTTTATTGAAAATACATGTTTTGTCAATCAATGCAAATTTCATGGAAGAGAAAAGGAAAAATAATGTTCATGCTAGCAATTTTCATTTTTAATAAAATTAAAAATTTTAATGAAATGGAAGACCTTCAGAATTAAGTATGGAATTAGGATTAAATTTACACATTTTGAATGACTTCTTTGTGAACTTTTTTAGCTATTTTCCCTTCTTGGCAAAGTACAAACAAATTTTCAATTCTTCACGTGAAGCCCTTCACGTGAATTCAATTCCTTCACGTGAAGCCCCAACATACAATTGCCCATGTGAAAAGTATGGATTTCTAACATCCAAATCAACAAATTTCAGTTTCCCCCTGAGATTTGTTTATAGTCATAGCAAAACTCAATTTAACTGGAAACTGTATATGCTTAAATTTAAAAGAAAAATCCGAGGGAATTATTGGTACGCATGGTATAATTCGTTTTGTTCAGTTCCTTGACCAGTAACAATTTGAGCCTCCAATAAAAATTTGTGAAGACTTTTAACTACTAAGCGTGTGCCATTGCATAGCATCGGTGGATTGACATTTCTGAGGCAAATAATTGGTGCTGCTCCAGTTATGAGAGAGAGTACATGCTGAGGTAGTCCTGATACTTCTAAAGAATTTAAGAATTCTGTTGGGTAATTGACAATGTCCTCAGCATCAATTGCAAACATGTCTGCAGCGAATAGCTGTAGAAGGTCCTTATAACGGAAAAGTTGGTTCATCTGCCCACTTCTCAGCATGAACCGATAACAATAAAAACTATTTGCAGACACTATTTTGCAAGTGGGCTGCTGAGTATTCGGATCAATTTCACTTAAACCAAAATGATAACCATCATCTCCTCTCCTGGCCAAAATATTAAAGGGTACTGGAGTGGATCAGAAGATCTATGAGTTTCAGATATTCTTTGGAAAGAATTCTCTCTAAGTTTTAAAATAATATATCTGCTCCCATGTTCTTCCCCAACCAAAACAATCGCTACCTCAGAAACTGAAGGTGTATTGTACCTTCCCGAATGTTTATTCAAAACTTTCCTATCAGTCTTGATAACAATCTTGGGTTCAGAAGAAATGGTTTCTAAAGAACGTTTGAAATCTTTAACATATTTATTTTCTAGGCGAAGTATTAATTGAGTATCTTTAACTATTGAGGGTCTGACTTGGCTTGTTACTTTACATCTTCTTTCAACTTAATTTGGGTGATCACTCATAAAGGAAATTTGCAGAAATTTGTGATTTTCATTTAAATTGGGAAGCAAACTTCCTATCCTACTTGAAAATTGAAAGCGTTTCATTGTTAATTTATTTCAACAATAGGCTTTCTTCAATTTCCTATCCTTCGATAAATTTGTCTCTGGATCTTAAAAGGGAGCATAATTCTACTACACAATGCAACAATTCTAGTACACCCAAATGGTGTCATTTGAAAGCATGAATTTTAATGTCTAATGAATTTCTGGAAATGCAATGCATCAGAATTATTATCATATAGCAAGCTCAGCAAAGTCTCAGGTCGACCATTCATTTCTTTTAGGTACACTTTTCCATTTTTACAACACAAACCTGGCGTTTCCTTTTCCCACTTTAAAGCCTTGCAGAATGGGCATATTGAATTCATACTCCTAATATTTACAGATATATCAGAGTTGTGGATTGTATAAAAATGCATATTCAGTTTTTTCTAACCAGGGCAAAAATTGAGATGTAGTTTCTGCAATCCATTAAACCATTAAAACATTAAACGATTAAATTCAATAGAAAAGTTTAAATCCCAAGTGAAATCGTTTCTGCTGCATAACTGTTTCTATACAATTAGAGACTATACTGAGCATCACAAGAAAAGTAACATTAATTTTAACAATGATACATAATGCATTATTTACCATTTGAACTGTGTAAATGAGTATAAACAACCTGTAACAACTATTGTACTACAGCTTCCCGGTCAATGACCCCCATCTCGATCAGGTTTTTCGTCCAGTTTCCCTGATCCATTGAGCAAATGCTGAGATGGCCCCTTGTTTTGCTTCTGGACATAAATGTAACTTCATTTTCTGTGCACGTCTTCTAGAATTCAGTCGGCAATACAATTATTCAAATTATCGTTTCCATGTTGTCGCGGCAGGAAGTAATAAGAGCCAAAATTTATTGCTTATTTATCCTTGAAAATATATTTTATTACATGGGAGTTTTTTTGTTTTTCTCCCTTTCAAAATTCAAAATGTATTGCTTATTTATTTTTGAAAATAGATTTTATTACATGGGAGTTTTTTTTTTTTTCTCCTTTCAAAATTCAAAATGTATTGCTTATTTATTTTTGAAAATAGATTTTACTACATGGGAGTTTTGTTTTTTTCTCCCTTTCAAAATTCAAAATTTATTGCTTATTTATTTTTGAAAATAGATTTTACTACATGGGAGTTTTGTTTTTTTCTCCCTTTCAAAATTCAAAATTTAAGTAGTATATGACTTGGTGTAGGGATCACAGAATTTTGAAAATGTGCACACAATTCACTTTTCCCCATAGGACGTCATACGCAGTTTTTAACTGTTTTTTTGACGTAAAATAAATAAATAAAATAAATAAATCCCCAAGTTTATTCGACTTTAGAGTGACCCTTTGTGGAAGCATACGCAAGTCTCCATGAAGGTCAGTAGTTCATGAAAATACATTACATTCATCCTTTTCCGTACAGAAAATTTGTATATTGGATAATATGCATACATTAACATCAATAAACTATAAAAACAATATTTTTATGATATGGTATGCAATATGGTGTTTGCAAGAATAGATAGGAAATTGAAATATACTGATGGTATGCTTTGGAAAAAGAGATGGGAAATAGAAATAGATTGCAAGAATAGATAGAAAATATAAAATCCATTTACATTGAACACTAAGAACTATATGTACGTAAAAGAAATGTAATTTTTAAAAGAAATGAGACATAACACTGACAACTACAACATTTTCTCTTGTTCTTTCCCTTCTTAACCTTGCGGCCAATCTGGATCTTTCCCTTCTTGCTTGAACTATTTCCAAGCATTCTCCTGTTCTATTTTGCGCTTCAACTGATTGCGTGTAGGGGTCATATTTGCACAAATTCATGCACTTTCAAGCCTTCGATCATGTGATCCGACAGCGTGTATACAAATGTACACCGATTTAAACATAGCTGCACTTCAAGGTCACAAGCTGTAAGGAGAGGGGGACAATCGAGAGCTCCAATACCAAAATTTTAAGTCCGAATAAAGCTCATGATTGGAGGATAGTGTTCCCCTCTCCTTCCAGCTCGTGTCCTTGTAGTGCAGCTATGTTTAAATCGAAGTTACATGTACAGCTCATTGACTACAGAAGACATGCACTGCACTTTGTGACGACTGCAAACACTCCACCCACAGTGTATTACAATTGTTACAATTTAACTTGTTTTGCTTATTAACGTCTTCAAAAAACTTATCAATAATGCTACAAATTGTTCATTTAACGGTTGAACGCAGTTTAGCGATTAGAATTAAAAATTTTTAGAATATTATTACGTGATCTTGCGCACCGCTACTGGTCTCTAGCGGAATCTATCTATACTAATATATAAAGACAGAAGTGCGTTGTCTTACAGCGCGGTAATCTCTGAATCTACAGAACCAAAGCCGATTAAACTTTTGTGATAGCATCCTTTAAAGACCTGGAGTACTATAGGATATTATTTACAAACATAAACAGTAAAATATTTTCAAAATAATTACTTTTCTGGACATTTTGCGCCTAGCCTTACATCACAGATTCAAGAGTGCATCAATGTCAATAGTTTAGCTGCGCGCCACCAGAGGATAACGTCTGAGATCTACTACTGATTTCATCAATGTTCACAATTATTACAAAATTCATTGGAGTTTGAATAAGGTTATGTAAAGTCCCTGTGTGAACATTTGAAAGGAAGCTGTAACTGAAGTGGTAAAGAATGTCAATGTTCATGAATTGCTCTTTGTCCGTGTTATATACAAAGTGGCAAGAAATCATTGTGAGTTTGAAAGTGTTTAATAATTGAGGTAGGTTGAGAGAATAAAAAGTTCAATAATATACAGTACGGAATATACAGAAATGTACAATGTACAATATATAGATATCGTACACGATCTAAACAACGTCTTCTTTTATATAAATTTATGCCAACTGAATTGTTTGACGAAACGAGTGTCACAACAACTGTCAAAAACAGATTACAAATGCCAAGAGATGGGTAGTCTATTAAAATTTTGAATCGGCTACTCAGAGGGATGATCGACATGCTGAACTACTCACTGGCCCCATTGAAAATAATACTGCAAAAGGGGAGAAATGTGAATAATTCTCCAAGTAGCATCAATGTCAGAAATTTCTCTACCAGAAAATGCGAAAATTGCAACGGCAAACACGCTGATAACTATCATGGTTGTCCTAAAGTCAAAAGAACAAAATTTATAGGCCACATGACTTTTCAAAAACAAACATCTACTCGCATGTATAAGAGTATATTTGTTGAAAGGCATAATACATGCATTTTTTTGTAGAATTTCATAGAATTTGTAATGTTTCGACGTTTTAATAAATTGTATAGTATTTTGTAACTGTCTAGTGTTTTAGATATCATTACTCGTCTGTAATTTAACTGAAAGACGATTTTTTCGTAGAATATTGTGATTAAGAAATGTTTAAACCCTGGAGTGCCCGCAATAGATAGACTCACACCAGTGCCCGCAATGCACCTCTCAGATATAGCTGCAACTTTGTGAATGCGAATGATCTGAAGGTCCATTTACACATTTTACTTATAGGGAAATACATATTTTATTCAGTTTGTACATGTCCCCCATTGCAATTGTTATTGAATCTTACACTGCAGGATTTGTCTCGGAATTCTTCTGGCGAGAAAGATAAAAATTGACAAAGTAATGCAAAATTCATTAAACATCTTATTATCCTATTGAATAATATTAAATACAATTTTAACGAATTATTTTAAAAAATTTTTTAAAATTGAGCAAGACTTTGAACTTTTTCCATTTTGCAAAGTTCGCATTATTTTCATTTTCCTACAGAAGTCTCCTGCACATTTTATTTCTCTTTGGTAAGAAATTATGATAGTCGATTGTAGATAAGACAAATAATTACGTTTTCTGAATAAGCACTTGTCATAGACAAAGCTGAAAATAATGCCATGATACGCACCGCACAGACCAGGAGCTCTCAATTTGCTGGTGTCATTGCACCCCGACAGATAGAGCGCAGCGCAGCGATCACGTTTGAACGTGCTCACGGGAAATGATTCCGTGAAAGGACAATAATTAAAGGACAGGCGATCTCAGGAAAGTGCAATGAAGAAATCCATGAAATATCAGACGACTAATGCATCGCAATAGTTCAAGAACATAAAATTGTCGTGGCTTGAACCTCACAGTTCTATTGCGAGCACTCTCGAATTAAAATACTCTATAATCGTAATCCACATGAGCACTTGCGTTCATATTTTGAACGCGACCGCTGGAGGGTTGAGATGAAACGCAACAAGTAGGCGCGCTTTCACATCGCAACCAACACACGGAACTGTTTGTTAATTTCTGACACAGTCTCTATACTCTTACTTTTCACGAAGTAGGCGAGGAAGTGTGTGTGTGTGTGTATATATATATATATATATATATATATATATATATATATATATATATATATAGACACACACACACACACACACACACACTTGAACTTCTTCAGTAGACGTGTAATAAAGAAAAGTACATACTCTACAAGAAACATTATCACTAATCTGGTAAATAACAAAAGAATGTAATTAAAGAATGTTACAGAACATGCAACATATAGAATATCTTTTGAAAGTAAGTAGAAGACACTGGAGAAATTGAATACTTATCCCAAGAAAGTAACAAATGTAACAGTTTTCAGTAATCAGTTTTTTCAAAAATATTAGAGAGACTTTTTTACGTACGAATGGAAACCTTTCTCACTAAACACGACGCGCTTTCAGATTGCCAACATGGATTTAGAAAATCAAAATCAACGGAAACAGCTATATTTTCTTTTCTTAAAGATGTCGCCTCATCATTGGATCAAAACGAGGCACCTATTGGATTATTTTTAGATCTCTCAAACTTTTGATGTCATTGATCATGACATTTTACTTTCCAAATTACCTTCATATGGAATTCGTGGTATTGCTCTAGATTGGTTATGTTCGTACCTTAAACAACGATCTCAGAGAGTTGAAATACCTTACTGGAATGATGGAACATTACGTACGCACCTTTCCGACTCTTTGCCCGTTGCATGTGGAGTTCCTCAAGGATCGATTTTAGGCCCTACTCTGTTCCTACTTTACGTAAACGATATGCCCTCGACGATTCGAAACGGAAGAACGGTTCTCTTTGCGGATGATACGAACATCCTTTGCAATAAAGAAACCGTAAATAGTACAATATCAGATGTTTCAAATTGGTTCCGAAATAACAAATTAATAGTAAACGAAAAGAAAACGGTTTTAATGCAGTTTTCTATTTCAAATAAACAATTCTGTGCTCCATTGAAAATGAACAATGTACCATTGACTGATGTTAAGGTAACAAAATTTTTAGGTCTCTCAATTCAGTCAAACCTTAAATGGAACGTCCATTTAAATGAATTGAACACAAAATTAAGTTCATTATGCTACGCGTTCAGAATTCTTGCAAATTCAGTCAGCCTTCATACTGCTCGTTGTGTATACTTCGTATGTTCATTCCGCCTGAGATATGGCATAATATTCTGGGAAATACATCTTATAGCTCCCAGACTTTTAGATTACAAAAACGAATTGTACGAATAATAACCAAATCCCACCCACGTGATTCATGTAAGCTCTCTTCATTAATCTAGGAATTTTACCATTACCGTGTCTTTTTATTTACGAATCAGTGGTTTTGTAAAAATGACTTGCTCAAGGGCGGAATATATTTTCAGAAAACGCCGAAGTCTATTACTATAACACTCGACGTAGAAATCATATTCATCAGGTGACAGTATCAACAGCTCATTACAAAAAATTCACATACAATACATGTACATTATTTTACAACACTTTGCCAGATGACATTAAACGATTAAATTCAATAGAAAAGTTTAAATCCCAAGTGAAATCGTTTCTGCTGCATAACTGTTTCTATACAATTAGAGACTATACTGAGCATCACAAGAAAAGTAACATTAATTTTAACAATGATACATAATGCATTATTTACCATTTGGACTGTATAAATGAGTATAAACAACCTGTAACAACTATTGTACTACAGCTTCCGGGTCAATGACCCCATCTCGATCAGGTTTTTCGTCCAGTTTCCTGATCCATTGAGCAAATGCTGAGATGGCCCTTGTTTTCTTCTGGACATAAATGTAACTTCATTTCTGTGCACGTCTTCTAGAATTCAGTGGGAAATACATTTATTCAAATTATCGTTTCCATGTTGTCGCGGCAGGAAGTAATAAGAGCCAAAATTTATTGCTTATTTTCTTTGAAAATAGATTTTATTACATGGGAGTTTTTTGTTGTTTTTTCTCCCTTTCAAAATTCAAAATTTATTGCTTATTTATCCTTGAAAATGGATTTTATTACATGGGAGTTTTTTTCCCTTTCAAAATTCAAAATTTATTGCTTGTTTATCCTTGAAAATAGGTTTTATTACATGGGAGTTTTTGTTGTTTTTTTTCCCTTTCAAAATTCAAAATTTAAGTAGTATATGACTTGGTGTAGAGATCGCAGAATTTTGAAAATGTGCACACAATTCACTTTTCCCCATAGCACGTCATACGCAGTTTTTAACTGTTTTTTTGACGCAAATAAATAAATAAATAAATAAATAACACTGTATTTTGTTTTTCCTTTGAACATTTTTGCAAATAAGCTACAATTAAAGTTTTACGAGATGAATATGCACCGCATATTACCATGTAAAAAACTCACCTGAAGCCCATAGCCAAATTCGCACAAAGGATTGTCAGCCAACTCCAGGCAGCCATGAGCAGAAAATACATTGAGAGAGCTACAAAAACATAGAATATTTATTCCATCAAACATTTTTTATGCATAAAACTCAGCTAACGAAATGTCCACCAGCTTCATAGAAGGAAGTGGCTGATTCATTAAGATTCGAATTTTGTTTCTTTGAGTGGATACGTGTTTGGTCAAGATAGATTGAGTTTGTTGAACGGTTGTCACAATACACATAATTGCTACAGACGATCGTCTTCAATTTACAAAACACAGGTGATATTAATAATTAAAAGTTCTAATAGTTCAATTGTAAAAGTTACAGTGATATTGACTACTTTATAATTAAAATTCTCACAAAATGGTTTGTTATGACGATTCGAAATCAAAGTTCATATTACTCCTCAAACAGGGTAAGTCATGTAACTTTAGCTCCACCTGCAGTTTTTTAACGGTTGAAGTTATTGAAATGCAGTTTTCGCGGAAATGCACGCGGAAAATGGGCAAATTAATGCATGTATTCATTTCTAATTTATCATTTGCATTTTTTTCGTGATATAGAGATGATATATAGATTCCATATATAGACACGTGATGTAGCCAGAATCCCTGTTTGTGGGTCCTTGACGCCGAAAAACCAATTTGACACCGTCTGCCTAACCGTCTGTCTGTGAACACTATTAGCGCTTCAACCGTGTGTAGGATTTTTTCCACATTCAAGAAACCCCTGTCAATCTGGCTCTAGTTGAAGTCATGAGATTTTGAAAACTTCTTTAAAATTTGGGGGTACTTTACATGAATCCCCTCGGACATTTTCAAAATTTTTTCAAAAACGGCTCCAAATTTATTCTTTAAATTTCTTGTAAGAATAGAGTAAAATACGCTTATAAAGGTGGCATAGTTACGAGTTTAACGATTAACTCAGAATTTTCGAAAAATTATTATTTATATTTGAATTGTATGTTTAAAATTATATTTTATGATCGAAAGTTTAGTAGATTTGTGCTATATTTGCAATTTTAGAAAATAAATAAACAAGATTTTCTCAAAAGCGTTTCCAAAGTTTCTTTTAAATTTTTGTTAGGGAAGTGCAAAATGTACCCTATACGATGACATAAACGCCTTAATACTCTTTTCTTTTGTTTTTGCAAAAATTAAAGAAATGTAATATTTTTACTTATCTCTCCCGTCCTTAATATTTACATTATAGATGTATTTCATTGTTCAGTGCGTTTCTCAACACATGAGCTTCAAAGTATCTTTAATGATGGATTTTTGAAATGTCTGCAAGTTCCCCATAATCGCTGAGTGTAACTGAACTCAATTGGGAAATTTTCTGAAATATTTGAATCAAACTTTTTCAAAAATTATGGAAAAGTTTTTGCCAAAATTCTTCGCAGTGGAAAACGGTTCAATTCTCTCTGATATTCAAAAAGCTTGATTTTGACCAAGATATTTGGGACCCCAAAATCAAAATAATGCTGAAAAATGTAGATATTTTTAAATCACAAGTTGAATAAAAAGTATTTATTGCAGAAAAATCGTGTCGATTGAAAAAATTCTAAATATTTTCTTAATATAATTTTCTCAAAATATTGTAAACATTATCGCAAATGTGAATATTCTGCATTTACTAGAGAATTCGCCAGTGGTTTAGGGAAAAAAGGGTTACTAGAAGAGAATGTTGTTATTAAACAATGTATTTGTTTTCGTACAGTGTGAACACGACAGCTATTATCAGTGGCATATTGAAAGAATATTACGTATAAGTGTATGTGTGTTTCTACCAAAACTTGGATATCTGATTTTTGCAATTTTACGACACTTTCTTCACAATGTACGTAACAATAGAGTAATAATATACAAATACGTTAACGTAACAATATCCGTACCAAAATTTAAGAATAAAATAAAGTTACACACATTTCACAACTTATTGTCAACAGGAAAGTGTGGTCAAATGTGTTTTAAAACAGCTCACAGGAAGAAGATTTTAAATACTTACCGAAATGCTTGCAAACTGTCCGAAGATTTGACGGAAAAATGTCTTCATTTTTATTCTTGTCTATGACATCACTGATGGTCAAATAGTACACGACTTGGCCAACATTAAAAAGCAGGAGGCAGGTGGCGTGGCTGCAGAGGCACCACCCATGCATTGTGCGTCGCATGCGACTGTTGCACGCGATAGATAGCACAGAAACAGTCAACAGCAACGCCGAGAGAGTGCACAGTGGCCGCACGAGCCAATAGACGCCTCTGGCCACGTGCGACTCTTCGCGGAAAAACAACCCTTCCTGGAACGTGCGCTTGGTGAAGTAGTAGTCGAAGCACGCGTGCCACGTGGAGAACAGCCTCCGTCGCTTGGAAGTGCGCGCCCAGGCCGCCGAGCGGCGCACGGGGCCGGCGAGCTGGACGGGGTGGCGGGATGCTCGGATTCTAAAGGGAAACTCCCCGTCAACGCTTTCGGCCAGGGAGGAGTTGAAAGGGGACCAGTTGCGTTGGCTGTACCTGCGACAGAGCCATTGGCCTCCGTCGTTGACCAGGACGTTCCTCTCCCCGCAGCACTTGGTCACGCATTCCTCGTCGGTGCAAGGCGTCTTGAAGAGCAGCGCGAAGGGCGCCAGAGGAGGCCCAGCGGCGTCCACGCAGAAGAGCGCTGCTTCCCTCAGCCCTCCGCCCGGCCGGCGCCGCAGCAGCCCGGGATGTCCGCCCTTCAAAACGACCCTTCCTCCCCACCAGCCCTCGTCCGGAGAAAGCTGCTCATCCCACACGGAGGACGCGTTGACGCGCGCGACACTCGGCCGCTGGCGCAGGAAGGCCGTGCCGTAGGAGTGCATGAGCACCCGCACGCCGTGAGGCGGCAGACCAGGCGGCAGCCAGCGACGCACCCAGTCCGCGTCCAAACTCGGAAGGTCGACGCCGGACGCGAACCAACTGATCGGCGCCCCTCGGAAGGGGGGCCAGCCACTCTGCACGCAGGACTTGGCGTCTCCGGCCAGCCCCCCCCTCGTTGGTGGCCGGAGGCGGCCGCTGGCAGCGCCACCAGCAGGCCGCGAGCACCAGCGGCGAAGCGCGTTCATCCGTCTCAAGTCGGCTTGCCACAAGTACTCAAGCAAGGGGAGGTACAGAGCGTTCACATACGTTGGCACACACTCAAGATCGACTCATCACTGAGCTTCGTCGTCGGCTCATCAAGGCTTAGTGAAAGCCTTGCAAGTAGAGTGTGATCTCGGAGAAGAGGTATGTAGCGGAGTTTGCTCTTGAGAAAACGGTGGATGGCTGGCCACTGGATGCGGCGATTGCCAAAAGACTGGGGTATCGCTTCGTTGACGGCCAACGGATGCGGACGGGCCTTTGCTTCCTAAAGCGGAGCACATCCTCAGGATGCGGACGGCTTATTTTAGAGACAACGCGGCTTAGCCACCGCGAGACGGAAATCCTGTGAAATCCTATGCAAACCCATTTCAGATCCCGAGATCACCAGTCGATGAAGTCACCAACGAACCCCAGAATACGATGCAAATTTTTGAACGGAAATGTATATGTCCAAGAACTAATCCGACCTGTATGAAGCAATAGATTACAATAATTTTCTGCAAGTTTGTGTTAAAATACTTTCAGATTTATAGGTATGGCGGTCGTTTATACTTTTATCATTTTCTATGTATGCATCCCTTTCGCAAGAACTCGAAATACCACGTCCTAATTTTGATGAATTACATCAACAGCGGCGTTATCTACGGCGCAGATACCAAAATAAGACTGTATTGTGCTCATGACATCACTTGGCTGTAAGACAACACGGAAGCTATTACGCATGACGGCGGCTGCAAATTGATGTCTCTGTAAACACTAGTGATACTACAACAGCACGCACTTTCTCGAAATATTGTTAAGGGTTATGTAATATAATATGCCAATATGCCACTTCAACTACCATTTGAAAACTTCTTAAGGTAGCTGTTTACCTGAGAAAAAATTCTATTGTACATTTCATTTCTTTGAGCTTTTAGAGATCAAACATTTTCTGAAAAATTCAATTTTGTTTATAAATAATATTGGTAATAATACAGGTTTTTACTTCAAACATAAACTCTTCAACAAATTGATATATTTCGACAATTGTTTTAATTTTCTTGCGCTTAACAAGGAACTTCTTAAGTTATGTAATGCTACGCCAAAAACCGATAAATTTTTGCTCGGGATACGTTGCAAGGCCGCAAGATCGTCTTGTTTGCAACCGTTACTCAATGCAACAGGTTTTTACGTAAGGGTAAAACAACCAATTTATAAGGTAATGTTTAATGCGCAACTACATATCCAGGGTCATGTCTCAGCTAATAGAATGTAATACTTGCATACTTATAGTGAAACAATTGAACCACAATTCACTCTCAGTGTAGCACGTAAGTCTTTATTCTTTTGTAAAGAAAGCTATTCAAGAGATCGCTTTGTCAAGCTAGTTCTTAAAATATTGCACTATTTCTTCGTAATTTCCTAAATTGGAAGCATATTGTACCATGAAGCATGTAGTATTTGTCAAAACTGACTTACTTAACGGTGGGCACATATTTTCATGTAATACTGATATTTTTAGTTACAACACGACGTAGAAATCATGTTCATCAAGTGTCAGTATAAGCAGCTCACTACAAGAAACCGACATACTTTGTACTGTACTTTACAATACATTGCCAGATGAAATTAAACAATTAAAATTGGTACGCAAACTTAAGTTAAAAGTAATATCTTTTCTACTGCAAAGCTATTTATATATAATTAGAGACTATACTGAACGTAAAAAGAAAAATAATGTTTACTTAAGAAAATAATGATATAGTATAATGAATTAGTTTACATTTGCGTTGTATAACTTTTTTAAAAGACTTAATATGCTTGTAACAAGTAATTTACTTCGTTTCCGGGTCAATGATCCCCATCTCGATCGGGTTTTTGTCCAGTTTCCCTGATCCATTGAGCAAATGCTGAGATTGTCATGTTTCACACATGAACTACTTCTTACAATACAAAAAAATATGTACAAATACGGACATTTGAGCTCATTTTTACAGAAAACTGTTGAGGTTTTGAGAAACTTTATTTGACACTATTTAATGCACATGCATTCCTAAATCTAATAAAGTGACGAAATTGTCTCTTGTGTAAATATTACCGACGTGAGAGACAAGTGAAAAAACTACATTCTTGTAATTTATGAAAAATACAAGAATAGAGCAAAATGGCGTTTATGTCATGAAATAGGGTGCATTTGGTACTATCCCTACCAAAACTTTGAAGAAAAAATTTGGAACCGCTTATGAGAAAATCTTGTTTGTGTTATTTTTTAAAATTGCAAATATTGCATCCACCATTGCAACAAACTACTAAAATTTTCAAAACAAATTACATGGCCTTAATGAAAGAGAGATTTATGGACAACAAATTTCATTTTTAGGAAAAATCTGTCTTCAATTTTATAGTAGTAGGAAGATGCCTGAAAGAATCCAAACTTTTGCAATTTTTGAAAATTATAGTAGTTAAGCGTGATAATTGTACCTATGCCACCTTTATAAGTGCACTTTACTCTATTCTTACAAGAAATTTAAAGAAAAAATTTGGGGCGATTTTTGAGAAAATTTTGAAAATGTCCGGAGGGCTTTATGTAAGTACACCCAAATTTTAATGAATGTTTTTCCAAATTTAAAAGCTTTAACTAGAGCCAAATGGACAGAGGTTTCTTCAATTTGGAGAAATTCATACGTTTTTTGAGGCGCTAGGTTTGTTTACATACGACAGACGGACGGACGTTTTGCTTTCAATTGGGTTTTCCTTTCCGTTTTGTTTTCAATGACCCAAAGAACAGGAATTCTGGCTACTCCACGTGTAGAGAGAATTTTTTCTTAATTTAGAAACTGGATTTATTCTTTTTTCATTGTCAGGGCCTGGCAATTAATTTGTTTGTACCAAAATTCCGCCGTTTTTCTCACAGAATTACATAACTTTCTCTATACTACGTATATTACTGCGTATACGAGTATACGTCTACTGTATACGAGAAAGTAAAAATTAGTCGTCGAAAGCTCTGCCGCAATGCGTACTTGAGCGGTTGGGTTGGACAACCACGTATTTCGAGGGTTAAATCAATATGCGGTACGTAATCACGGGCACGAAGTGTTCTGCCAGCAAGTTTAAAAATTATTACTCGTACTACATGTTGAATAGTCTGCCGCAGGGTGTCGCATTGGCCCGATGCAGCAAGTATTAGTGAGAATCATTCCCTGCACTTTGTTGTTTCTATTTTATTTTACCCCGCAGGGAAAAGCAATTTATTTACACTTTCTTCACCAGGGCAAGGCATTAAGAGTTTTTCTGGAAAAAATTCACCATTTCCTCTTATGAAGTATAGGGAGAAGAAAAAATAATAATGTAAAAATGTAAAAAAAACTGATATGTGTATGTTGCAATGCATTTATACGTATTTTATAATGGTATTATGGTAGTATGGTATTATGTATTTTTAATGTATAAATCAACAACATTTAATATCACTATAGACACAGATAAAAGTGTCAAAATGTAACGCGATTTCCTGCGTGTCGGAGAATGTCTACGCAAACATGCGTCATATGAATCAGCGTCTGGGCAGATGGTTTCCGGCCACAGAACTGATAAGAACGACGCACGACGAGCGGAAATATTTTAGAGCGTTTCTCATTTTGTAGAAAAATGTCAGTTCTAAAAAGGCAGAACTTTAAGATTTGTCTATGATTGATTGATTGATGTTTTCGTGTTTCCGGGCGCGTCAACTGCTTTGGTCATTAGTCTCGTTTGTGCCCTGCAGGATCAAGGCCCCAGCCGGGACAAGCTCTCAGCTCCCGACCGGTCTCCCGGAATATGTGGTAGTGTGGTGCATGTTAGTGTAAGTGAGTGTGTAAAAGGAGAGGATAGGACAGGGAAGAGGAAGGGAAGATCGCGCGTGGTCCGTGGCCCGTTTGGTAGGGTACTGCCCCGGCATTCGCCTGGTGTTGATCGGAGAAGCCACGGAAAACTACCGATCAGAGCAGCCGGCCGCTAGAATTCTCCTCCAGGCAGCGACTGAAGTCGACCCAGCTGAAAAGCTAGTGTCGAAAATCCTGCCTCCGTGGGGGAGTGGGAACCTAGGACCTCCCGGTCAGAGGCGCTGCAGTGGCATCCGTTGACGCACTGAGCCACCGCTCCCGGTGCCATGACGACGGTAGATGCAGAGCACCGTAAGAACAGCCTCCTTCACTTCGTGTGGAATCAAATATTTTTTCGTACCTGAAGCCCCTCGCCATGTTTGCACACAGAGCCGTCAGTCACAGCCAGGCGGAAGTCAGCACGAAGTACATTGACAAAGCTGCGCACACAAGACACGTTCATTAGTCCAATTGCTAAATACATAAGAAAGTCGTAACTCACATGCTTCAAAAGCAGATGTTTTTACAAACAGAGAAAAATGTGTTGTATACATAGGTCGTGCTACTAGAATTATCTGTACTAGTTCAGTCAAATTAAACCAAAAAATGGCGATCGAAGGAAAAAAATCCCTGAGTTTGAAAGCTGGGCATGATTGTTTGTTGGTACCCACTGCATAACGTACTAATAATCCTGAAATGTGGTGGGTGAGCCGGGGGTGGGACGGGGATGCTTTTCGAAGGTGCTTTTTCGACGTTTTTACATATAGCTCCATAACTGCCAATCCCATAGAAAATTATGTTCTACACAAAATTAAAGAAGACACAATTTCCTACAAAGAAGTTCATATACGATTTTGTTGTAAAATTAACCATTTTAGTGATATAGGCTCGAAAAGCTCTTGTTTTTGTTTACGGCAAGGAAATTAAATATTACTCACATCTAGCTTCTCCTTCCACATTGTACACAATTTCTGGCAAACACTACAAAACTTTCTAATGCTTTGTGGTAACGTATATATTAATAGAACGGAGTTCTAATAGTTATTTATGTATCAAGGGCATTAAGTAAATGGTTTTGCCCCGAAGGCGACTTCCATAACCGAGGGCCGCTGGCTCGAGGGGTTGTAAGTCGCCTGAGGGGAATAAACATCTAGCAATGTCCGTGGTACATACAAAACTTTATGATTTACTAGTTCGTTGATCAATCAAACGAGAATTCGAAACTTTTAATAATGTTTCTTGCATCTAAAATGGAGAGATCCATTGTAATAGTCATTTGTCAATAAGCCGTCAGATAAAGAAAACAATGTTTTATTGCATGCATAATCGTTATTGGACTGATTTGAAAGCATGAGAAATATATGAAACTGTTTGGTTTTTTGAGTTATTAAGTGTGAATAACAGTGTAAATTGCGCGAATGAAACGGTACTGTTGTGCTATTAGCCTCTATTGTCAAAAGTTATTTAGAATATGTCATAACGCCAAAAATAACATTTCGAGGATATTAGCCGTTGTGCCTTATTTATCTCATTGCTACTACTCAAGAAGAATATAATTGTCCCTAAAAATGGTGATAGGAAGATGTGGAATGTGAGCGACTGATGATAATTATAAATTAACGGGAAAATTCCAAATTTAGAAGTTTCATAAGAATGAAGAAAAATAAGGTTTATAACGAGTTATTTTACTTATTTGAGCATTATGTCAATTATTTATTGTATTTTCTTGCATCTTAACTTGAGCAAATCAAATTCATAAAAATGTTGTATGAGTTGGGTTGGTATCAGAGCGGGCCATACAGTGTTCAAAAGGCCCGAGGGCAGAAAGAATCAGAAAGGCTCGCAAGGGAATTAACAATACCGTTACGTGTTTTGTTTGAGGTCCGTAAATACACGGCAATTCAATAGTAAACCAGACAATAAATTTAGCTCCATGTTTCAAATGACAGCAGTCCTCCTTCAGGTTTTCATTGTATTTACTTCCTTTATTTTTAATTTTATTAGGCATCAACAGTATATATGTGTATATTTGTAGATCTCAAACTAATGACTTGTACAGCCTACAGTTTTGGAGCACATCCTGTAGCATACCATATAAGAATATACGTTCGATAAACACCTGCTTTGTATCCTTATGCGTGGTTCATGGCTACATTTTCCAAACTTTTCCTCTCATTGTCTTTCATCAAACTTCCCCAATATTTCCAATGTATTGTGACATACAAGATTGTCACCAATATCAAATTCAGCGAATTTCATTAAAAATGATACTTTTTTTAGCAAAAGACGCTGGTTGCCATGGTACCGGAGTGCAACATATAAACAACGTCCATTCGTTCAAAAGCGGACGATAAGTAGCATTCGAGTTTTTGCCTACGAAGAAATATAAACAAACTTAAGAGATGACTAGTTACACGAATGAGAAAATTCCATTCTAATATACCGGAAGTGTCATGGGAATGTGAAAAAGTGAGTTATTGGTCAAAAATAATTACATAGATGATGCCGCGAGATATATCGCGTAATTTTGTTTTGAACAAGAGAGTAAAAGATGAAAAAAGTTGACATGTTGAAGAAGGATACAAAAATATTCATTCGAGCTCTCGACACGATAGCGATTGATCAGGGTGCTAGATATATACAGTTTATTTGAACAAAGAAAATTTACGCGAGTTCGCACGTAGTGATTTGTCGTTGTTAGTATTCAAAAGATAGAACTCAGAAATTGTTTTATACGAAGTGAACAGTGAATGCCAAAAGTGGGACATATAAATTTTATTAAGCGGAGAATGATAATCGACTTAGTCTCCGATGATAACTTGGTGAACTTTTAAGCTAATATTTTAACAGCACTTAAGATACGGATTTGGTCGGTAGCAAGAAAGAAGGTTGGACGAGGCCTATTTCTGACGTCTAGGGGAAGACATTCTTTACCAGGACAGCGCCCAAGATTCTCATGGATAACAGGGTCTATAGCGCTATAGTGAATGTCATGACCAAAAAGAATGATATACTTTGTTACTAAAATTTATAAATAAATTCGTTATTTGTTATTGGTGAAAGCTGATTATCATTTGCCGTCACGTGCAACCTAGTAGGATATTTAAATTTTGCATTTCAGATTCCACGCTTCTTCGTAAAGGGGGGCGAATTAAGTAATCGTAAGTATTCACGATTATTTCGGTAAAGAACCCGCCGATTGAGTCAGCAACGGAGTTATAAGTAAATATAATTTGGGAGTTTATTCTCGTAACCATTTCCTGGCGCCCATATATTTATTAGAAATTCGGAAACAGGTTACAGGAATTTGAGGGCAGCAAGACGGGTGGCAAAACAGGAACTTTCCTGAATCTTGAATGCAGCATTTGAATCTTCTTTGTACGAAGTCATCTTTCGGCAAAATTAGTATCCAAGAAAGTTGTTGCTACTGTGCTGAAGTAAATGAGCGCATTTGTCTGAAGGACGGACTCGCGAAGTTCCCCATTTAGGTAGCAGGAAGGTCGAACAGAAAATCGCCGCCTCAGTGGAAAAATATGTTACAAAAGCACATCAATAGCTAAAGAATTATTCGCTAAAATACGAAGATATATACATATTTGAAATCGTCTTTTTAAGCGCATTACGATACGCTAAAATTTAGCATAGGGTTCCATTTAAAAAAACAAAGTTGACCTTATATCTTCATAGTAAAAAATAGCGCAAAGACGAAGTATGCTGTAATCAAGTAGCCCCTGTTCCAGCAATCGACTGTCCAATCGGTATCTTCGTATCTTGCGCGGTTGAGGAGATACAAGGGGTGTTAACACTTAGCTGTTCTACCCTGTTATAATATTATAATATTTTGTCAAATGGAAGCTTATAGCACATTACAGTGATCTAAGATTCCAGACTCCATATTACCCAGAAATACATGTAATTTGAAGATATGACAAAAATCAATGTTGAATCAGTGGTTTTAAGAAAATAAATTAAAAGCTGTTTTTATACTATTCATTTTTATATCATAACAGACTGATATTCATTTGATATTCATGATATCCACAAACAAAGAAGTTTATAGTAAACTTCAGTTCGTACCAAACGTCCTCATGGCTATGGGATCACAATATTCACATACATTTTTACCTTTTTTAGAAGAAGAAGAAGAAGAAGAAGCAAAAGATGCACTAATACGTACAGCCTTATACTAATTGTACATAGTTGGAACTTAAAAATAAAGAACACATAAATACTTTCTTCTCGAAGATAGATGCGATGGCTGCGATCTCCGATGACGTAGCACATGCATGCTCAGATTGTTATACATAGATCATGTGTGAAACATGACACTTATCTTTATTTCGAAAATCCTTCTTTTTAGCAGCACGCCATCCTCTCGTGAAGTAATCTTTGTATTACTTTGCTGAGTAGCACTTCATTGCGCCGAGTCGGCTGGGGCCGGGGAGATACGCTCTTCGCAGCGGTCGCGCAGGCGACGTCGCCACGCAGCGTCAGACTGAACCATTTCCCCTCCACCTCCAGAGACGGCAGGACATCCTGTTCCCTTTGAAAGCGGATGAATGCACTTATCACAATCATGTATTCAACAGCCGCTGTCTGCACTCAGTGCACGTTACACCGAGTGTAGGCATTGCGGGTTGCACTTGCTGCTGCTGCTGCTGCTGAAAGTTCTTCTCATCGCATGTTTCAATATGCCTTACCCTTTCAGTTTTCTTTGCCCATTGTAATTTCCAGTTTATCAAATTTTAAAGAAATAGCATTGTTCTCGCATTGAGCTGGGACACGAGCACGCTCATTTACACCAATCATTGTTTTCTATATTAATATTTTCGCCAATTAATACATTTGTGATGCAGTGTTTGCACCGGCGTAAAGGTGAATAACAGTATTGCATGTTGTAGTAATTATATTTATTACAGATTTATTACAATATCACAATCCATAGACAAGTGTTTCTCACATTTTGGAGAAACGACAAAAATAGCTATATTTGGAAAGCTGAAACTCGCTTGGTAATTGGCTTGGAAAAAGAGTTTTATATAGTAGTTGTAGGAAATGTTTTCCTCTTTAAATGTGCTTTACATGACTTGAAGTTACAGAGTTATAGAGAAAAAGAAAAAAAATTAGAAGAATGCCGTTTTTCGCGCCTCTCGACGTTACCGCATAGTCCTGAAGGTTGAGACCTGGAGGTTTTAACTAGGGTTTCGCTACATAAAACACAGCTAAAGAAAACATGTTTAACAGATAAGGAAAACATGTGACCTTTTGCCAGGTAAACTGTACTTTCAGACCGAAGTGTCCCAGAAAATTTTGTGCGTCCTTTACAAGTCAACCTAGCGGTATTTGCTCCGATTGCTCACGCCTATTAAGTTTGAGCACAGACATTCAAATTGAGAATCTGTCATCTCAAATAGAAATCTGGGGAAAATTTTGTAATATACCAAACAGCCTTGTGGAAGGTAAAGTCAAGGAACGTTATATAAACAAAGGGGCGAGTTACGAGTTTTATAGCTTGACCAGGCAAAGCCACGTGGCATGGGAAGCGATGGGAAAAGAGGAAGCACGCGATTCAAGGACCCCGTGGAGATACACCACGAAGAAATTCTCTGGAATTTTTGGGTGTGGAGTGGGGAATATCTTTGTTAGATATAGAAGGGGAAGGTGTGGAGTATTATAGTCACCGAAAAGATAGGAAATATAGTAGAAGCAGCGCAACGCAAGAGCGTGTACGAAGTAATAAAAGAACATGCGTTATCATCTATTGTCGGATTCCAAAAGAGAAGAAAAAGACAATGTAAATGGATTTGTAGTTGGCTGCCAATAATGATTTAAAATAATTTATTGTCACATACCATAGTTGAATAAATGTTTTGTTCGTTTTTTTTTTGTTATGAAGAAAGGCTGATTTCTAAATTAAATATTACAGGTAACCCCAACCCAATTGATAAGGGAATCTCTAGAAATTTTTCCGCTTCGTACGAACTCGTAATGGTAAGCAGAAGTGAACTCAGAACGATACAATGTGTTTGAAATATCTTGGCGTCATTAGAAATGTGCATGAGTTAAGCCAGGCAGGTGTGAGATTAAATTAGTGAGATTAAAATTGAGGTAGTGTCAGTTCAATTAATATAAAATATATCCCAGTTGTATGCCTAACATGGGGCAGATTAACTACAAGAACATTATCTTCGGAATATTGAAGATTCATCTCAATATTTAGATAAGGATAAAAAAGGCGAAAAAGAATGAAAAGGATAACAATGTCGAATTTCGGTTTTTGAAGGTTCAATAAACAAAAAACACAAGAATGTTCTTTAATAAAATTTGGTACTTTTTATTTTTCTCAAAGGAAACGGCTTTGGTGAGTTTGTTTGTCCTCAATTTCCAAGTGTCTGAATGCAGCTTGAATATAATTTCGAATTTCTCAATTGAGATTTAAATTGATGCGACCCGACACTGTTGAATGCCTGGCAGTGACAGACGGAGCGCTTCCCAAAGATTTGTGACAATACCAGTAATTTGGGTAGGGGGAGACGCAGTTGTCTGTCTCCCAAATACTCAGTACTTAGACTATTTAAATTCTTACACTCTGTTTGAAAGGCCTCAGCCCAACCAGTATAAATACTGAACTATATTCTACTCTTGGTGAGTCTGCGCCTTCGTTTACTACAGTAAAATATTGGGTAGCAGAGTTTAAACTAGGCCGTACGAGCTGCCAATATGGTATTTGGATATATGGATGGGTATATTTCAGAATGTTGACATACATTGACATACAGCATTTTTGTAATCTCACAAAAATCACAATTGTTTGCTGGTTCTGACCGGTTTCCATGCCATAAACAGTGTAAATACATCAACTTTGGAAGGTAAATGCCAGCATATAAACTCTGTTCCTCTGACACATAAAATTAGTGGTTTGTATAGATATCGTTTCATACTAAAGCGGAATAATTTTTCAGATGAAAGTAGTAAAAGTTGCCGTTGATTTATTTCCAAACACCTCTTATTATTTAAAAAAATCATGAAACAAGTGTCTAAAATCTAACAATATTTGACCACACCATCACCATCTGGAGTCTAAAATGCCCTTCTGTACACAAAAAATATATTTTATACTCGACCATTTCTCTTTTTCTGAATTATTGGAAAAAATATTTTTTCATTCAACCTTCGTGTGATAACATTTCTATTCCTTCATGAGATAATAATTTTCTTTTCGAAACTTAGTAATAAATTTGATACCCTTACAAAACAACCTATGAATTTCCATGTATTGAAAACGAGAACTAAAAAGAAACAAAGAATGATATCCTCATATTTCTTCAAAAAAGTATCCGAAATACTAGGAGAGACATTTAAAAAAATCAACATGGAAATATATGAAAGGAAAGCTTGAGATACTATTGGGACAATACACAAGGAGTCGAAATGACATCTCTCGGGCGTTCTAGGTGAATTCGATTATTTTTCATGAAATATACTTTTTACATGTTTCAATTTGTAGCATACCGTAAAGAAATGAAAACGATGAAAGGTCACAACATTACAAAATCCTATCTTCAAAAAGAAAGAAGTTACAGAGACATAAGGATGGCCAGGAGTTGAAATGACGCCTCTGGGCGTTCTAGTGCTAAGCCCAATGTAATTTACTGCAAATAGCACTCGCCCATTTTTATCGCGTTTGTACATACAGGAGCTCTTGGAGCCCTTTGGTAGCATGTTTTTGCAACATTTAGCGCAAACCAATGGCTGTGTTGTCAAATATTTACTACTAGAGCGCTATGAGAACTTTTGTTCTATAAGAAGAAGCAAAACCGTTAGACCTTAGCTGTCCCGCCAATTTCAGTGTGGACCAACCACGGTTTGCTTTACACTGACCTCTCCCTCCGACTTAACCATAGGCATATAGCAGCTAAGTAATGTTTTTAGTTGAAGATTCGAAACGACACTTATAATGTAAATATCACTGACGTGAGAAAAAAATAAAGAAATACATTTTTGTAATATTTGAAAAACAAAAGAATAGATCAATTTGACGTTTATGTCATCGTGTAGGGTACATTTGGCACTAATCCTATCAAAAATTAGAAGATGAAACTTGAGGCCGTTTTTGAGAAAACATCGTTTTTGTATTTTTTTAATTGCAAACATTGCACGAAAAGTACTAAAATTTTCACAGAAATGCACGTGACCTTAATGAAAGAACTATTTGTGGACAACAAATTTATTTGAATGAAAAATTTCAATCTTTAATTTAACAGTCGTAGGAAGACGCCGAAAAAATTCAAACTTTGGCAATTTTCAAAACTTTGGAGCTAACCGTGAAAATAGGACCTATGCCACCATTATAAGAGCATTTTATTCTATTCTTACAATAAATTTAAAGAAAAACTTTGGATCAGTATTTGAGAAAATTTTGAAAATGCCCGGGGTCATGTAAAATACCCTCAAATTTTAAACATGTTTTCCAAAATTTCAAAGCGTCCACTAGAGCCAAATGGACAGGTGTTTCTTCAATTTAGAAAAAATCCTACACATTGTTTACTAGCTAGTATTGTTCACAGAATGACGGATGGACAGACGGACAGACGGACGGACGGACGGACGTTTGGCTTTCAATTGTTTTTTCGGCATCAAGGACCCACAAAACGGGGATTCTGGCTACCTCACATGTTAGGGGATATTTTTATTAATTTAGCAACTGTATTTATTAACTTTCTCGTAGTCAGGTCCCGGTAATAAATATTTTGGTGCCGAAAATCCGCGGTTTTCTCCTGCAGCATCCCGTAACATGACTTTCTCTATACAATGTATATTACTTCGTACATACGTATGTATACGAGAAAGTAAAAATTTAAATTAGTCCTTTTGTATGAACTACCTTTATATAAATATACTCGAAATATTCAGAATAATAGAATGTTGAAGAAAACTACAATCGTTCTAGATATTCTTATAAAAAACTGATATAGACAAAGTACTCGAAAATTGTGTTGTGCATTTAACGTACCATCTTGATAAGTGCATGCTTATGAATAATCTTAACACTTATTTTCGTGACATGCGTGTCTGATATGAATGTACTCACCTAAATTCTTGCATACTCTCTGAAGATCTGGCGGTGTTTTTTCTTTTCCTTCTTCGTCCAGACGGTCACTAAGTGCGATGTAGTACGCGATCTGCCCGATGTTGAAAGCCAGCAGGCAGGCAAGCAGCGTGGCTGGCCGGGCAGCGTCCGTGGACCTTCCGGCGCATGCGCTTGTCGCATGCGCTTGTCGCATGCGCTTGTCGCATGCGCTTGTCGCATGCTACGGCCAGCAGCGACGCGGAGGGGCGAGCGGAGGGGGCGGAGCAGCCGGGAGACGCCTCTGGTGACGCGTGGGACTCGCAGTGGAAGACCCTTGCCGAGCTGCGGTGGAGGTCGAAGCAGGTCTCCCTCTCAGCGTACCGTTCATCCAAGAGGGGTCTCTCGCACAAGCCATGCGGGGTATGGCAGGGAAACTCTCGATCGAAGACAGCGAGGGCCAAGTCTTCCGGTTGCGAGCCTCGTCAGCGTTCCAGTCCTCGAAGGCACACCATAGGCTTCATGGAAGGGAAACCCTCGGGAAAGTTAGGGAGGGAGGGCTTGTTGGGTTCCCAGACGATTCTAGAGTTCTTTTCGCACTCCCAACGTCCCTCGTGATTCCTCATCGGTTGTTTGTCCTTGCAGCACTTCCTTTGTCGCAAAGCGTTTTCAAGAGAATCGCGAAGAGGCCGAAAGGCGGGGCGGCCGCGTCCACGAAGCATTCCCGAAGCCCCCTCCCGGATTGGGCCTGGCGATGCGCTCTCCCCCCGGTGCCCCACCAGAGATCTCCTCGTTGAAGAAGAGCTGGATCCCACAAGGAGGAAGCGTTCACAGGGGATGAAAACGGGAAAAACGGAACAGAAAGAAAGAAATTTTCACTTTCCTGATGCGCTGCGTCGGGAGGCCGTGCGGCAGTCACAGCCGCACCCAGTCGCTGTCCAGAGGAGGCACAACTTCGTCCGAAATGCTTCGAATTCTCAATCTTCGAGGCCAATTGGTTGCTACGCACGACTCTCCATCAGCTGAGAGCATCTGGCGAATGGGGCAGCACTTGATCACGTCGACCATTTGCGCTTGTGGCTCAGCGCACTAAGCCACCGCCAGGAGCGCCGCGAGCGCGGGGAGTAAGGGTGCGCCTGCGCCCGCCCCATCCCTTCGCAAAGGGCGCGTTCAGCAATGCGCAGAGGCTCATCGAGAGCGAGCGCCCGGCGTAGACACGAAGGAGCGCGTCCTGGGTGGCGACTCTCAGCCAACGCGTGCAAGATTAAGTTCTCCTCAGGGATAATCGGTGTTTCAGTCAGGCAGAAAGTCAGTCTCTTCAGGGAAAAACAATTTTAAACTGTTTTTGACGTGAAATAAATAAATTAAATTAATAAAATAACGTCACACACAGTTCTTAACAGTTTTTGGCGTAAAATAAATAAAAATAAACAAATAAAATCTTCTGTGTGTCGAGAACCGATGCAGGGCTCTTTCTAGATGAAGAACGAGCAAACAACGAGGCTGTACTCAAGACGTGCGCCGTAGTCACTGGGAGAGGGGGATCGCGTCAGAGATAGCGAGTCTGCGGCTGAGGAAGGGGGAGAAAGAAACGCACACTGTTTCCTGCACGGGGGACCAATCTCTAGCATGAGATGAAGAAAGTGTTAAAAGTCGAAAAAAATATAATGGCGCCAACGAGTACAAGGCAAATAGTTAATAGAATCAAATGTGAGGATAAGAAAGAAAAAAGGGAGAAAAACATTATTTTAACATGTTTTTATTCCACTATTCATCTGAAAAGGGGATATAGTTTTAAAAAAAATAGATGTACTGTGAGAAAAAAGAGAAAAATTTACAAATAAATTGGGCCAGTATTATGCATATCAATATTACTGATAAAAATAATTGTCAACTCTCCTGTCACCGTTGTAATTTTTGTTCAAAGAATTGATCACTCCGCCGAAAATTTAAACCAGGATAGCCTGGTGACCAGAAGTCCTGGGTTTGACTCTTAGTCGGCGCGACCAATTTATTTTGAAGAAAAAAAAATAGTTCTGATATAAATGGGGAATATATTCGAAACATTGATGGTAAGACCTGTCGAAGTAAATGTAGTTAACAACCGACTGGTCATGTCGAATTATAATTTAGTTAATTGTTTAGATGCAGTGAAAAAGACAGTTACAAGATGGCACCCGACATTTCATCATCGGTAAACTCCTGTGTGAATCATGCGCATCTAGGAAGACAGTGAACTGTTTTGAGAGCTGCTCTTGAAGACCCGTGTAGTAATTATGTGTAGTAATTACCTCTTGTGCTAAACGGGTCCTGGTTTCGAGTCCCATCCCGGGTGAGTGTGAGCGTCTCTTTTCTTCCTCTTGTGACGAAGACTCACTTTGCCTTTTCCGTTAATACCACCACAGTATTTGCTCATCATGAATATTAAAAATGATTTCTACAGGAATGTTAGGATTCTTAATAAAGAAAGTGGTTTGTGTTTGGCGGGTTACCAGGTTCGTATCTGGCCAAGGACATCCAAACAACTCGGGTCTAAATTGAGAGCGCAGACATTGGTGATATTCATTAACCATAAAATAGTTGCAAAGGACTGTTTGCAATGTGTTTACACCGAGTTGGTTTCCGACGTGTGCCCCCCCCCCAGGGCCTCTTCCGCCGTTGGTTTTGAGGTCTCTGCGGTAGGAAGTGGGAGACAGGGCGGCCTTATCTCGTGACAAATTTCGCTGCGAAGGCGGGAGATTTTGGGTCGCGTATCTGCGCGAGGGTCTAAAGAGAGTTCGATCTGTCATTCACTCCGACACGAAACAAATTTTGCTACTTATTTAAAACGGAGAATCCATGTAGCAGATGCAGCCCGTGTGAGGTGCCGTGCTGCGAGTGCGACTACATACGGGGATCAGAACGGGTTTCAGGGAATTGTTTGTCTTTAGGGGAATGATAAACAGTATGCAATGTGAATGAATATAAATTTAATTGCATAGTATAATACAGTTGATTTTGTTTACCGGAGGACCATAGAAAGTTTACAAAGTTTGCAAAGTTTACTGCTGCTCTTCTTTTGTAGTGCGCGGGTTTAGCTTACTTACAACTTTGAAAGGAAGGCACCAACCCAAATCACTCGGCTGAGTGTGTCGCTGTCCGGGCTGTGTTGGTTCCAGGCAATTCGGTGGTGCGAACTGGCATGGGCGCGGACTCAGCCGACCGGAGCTGGTGGTGGAGATTGCCGTGAATTCTGCCAGGTGGCGGCTGCGGCCCGTGAATGGCACGAATTTGAGGCAGGCTAGATGTGGCCGTACTAATCGCCTTGATAGGCGAAGCAGGAACAGCCGACTCTGTTGAGTCTTGTCGGTCAGTCAGTCTGACCAGTTCGGAGCATTGCAGTTGAGTAGCTCTCGGCACCGTCTGGTATATGACTCTGTCTGTGATTCTGTCATGATTCTGTCATGATTCTGTCATGATTCTGTTATGTTCTGTCCATGATTCTATGATTCTGTGATTCTCTCATGATTCTGAGAACTGTTCTGTTCTTTGGGAGCGAAGTTTCAGTATTTATTGTGTCGCGGGTGTGATTTGAGGCCGTGGAGGGGAGGGTCACGTGGCTATAACTTGGCCTATGGTAAGGCGGGAAAGTTAGAAGTGCCCGCGATCGGTTCCCGATTCGTGATGCGCCTTCGGGCCCGGGGAGAGGAGTGTCACGTGACACTGACGGCGATCGGAAGCGAAGGCGGTGGCACGTGAAGTGCCCGCGACGGCAGCCTGTTTGCATTCGAGAGTTTCAACGGAAATTGAGGCATCTGGCTAGCAGATGGCCAGGAGCGGGCGGCACGCTGGCAGTGCATTGACGGGCGAGGGAGGCCCGAAGCGATTCCCAGAAATATTTGTATACATTGCTTGTCAGGTAGCGAGCGATGGGGTGAGTGAAGGGCGCCGCGCGCCGGGGTGGCCCAGCCCCAGCCTAATGAGGGCTTAGTCCCCAGCTGTGGCGGCGGTCAGCGTTCTCGACGGGGGTGGGCCCGTGAGAACGGCGGTTTGCGCGGAAGACAATGTAAATGATTTTATTGCCGCAGCGTGCTGGAATGCACAGAGAGCGACTTGTGAGAGGTTGGTGAAAGTACGCTCCTAATAGTGGGTGGCCGCGCGGGAAGAAAGCTTTTAGGGGGTGCGCCTTGGTGGCAAGATCGAAAATTTGATGCGAGATTGAACAATCCACCCATATTGTTTATATTACTATATTCCGCCACCGGACATTATCAGTCAAATTAAAGTGTATATTTTCGATTTATCTATTCGAAGAAATGAAAAATTCTTTAGAAAAAACACTTTTTTAACCTACGATGAAGTGTCTTTTAAATTAAATATTTTATGGAATAAATTATGTTGTATTTCTATTCCTGTGCACAATTTTGTAATCATATTTTTAATTGCTTGCATATTTTGCATTTTTACTCTATGACTTACTGCTTACTCTGAATAGAAAAAGTATAATAATGCTGCGGGAATAAAGTTTTATTTTTCGATCAAAAATCCCTTTGCCTAGCCCTGGTAAGTAGAAGTGAATAAATCTTGTTCCTAAATGAAATAAACTACTTCCATGTTCTGCAGTCCACATTTACTTATACTCGATCTGCATTTAGTGAATTCATAATACCCAGTGTTATAATCAAACGTAAGTATTACCTCAATTTAATTTTTACACGGTTGCTAGTTGCCAAATAAAATGCAACACTAACATTTATACTTTCTTTTATTACCTATGTCCTGTCTCCCTGGTCCAACTAAAAAAGGAAAAGGAATTATGACCTATAGCCTAATGTCGGGCCTAACATAAAAGCCCTAGACCATGCCATCGTGATGAGACATGCGCTACTCTCAGGATAGGAAAGCGCACTCAGGATCGGGTACATCCCGGAACGCCCTTTTTTCAGGTACAATCTAAATTGAAGATATACACAATCCAAGAACATCAGATTATAACACAATATTTATTCTAATGAATTACTACAAAGTTCAATATGCGGCCTTCGCCCCTCTTACATTTAAGTATTTTCTCCAGACTGAAAGAGAAACAACACTGAATTACAAATATATACTCAAAATTGTCAGGCAAAACATTCCACGCTTTTTACAAAAACGAAAAACAATTTTCTTAACCTGACATTTAAACTGAATTACCTAATTGCGTAACAATTCTGGTCAATTCTTCACTCGAGGGGTTCAGAAATGCAACTATTTAGCACAAAAGGATAAAGAACTCACTTGAGTTACTTTACTTGAACAGAGGAGTATTTAATGTGAACACAAATTAGGTTCTCTCGTGATCTCACAAAATTTCATAACATTACATACTAGCAAGATTGTGGATTCTTAGCATAAATATATGTATTCGACGTGGCTGCCTTCATATGATACCTTTCGTACCCTCGCACTTGCAGCAGTGCTATATAAGCCTCGCGACATTGCGACTGAGGCATGCAGCATATGCTATTGTAAGTAACAGACTGATTTCCAGCTCTTGGCAACGCTTATATATTACAAAATATTATATTATTTTGTGTTATCATGAACACAGGTTTACTTCACTCATTAGCTCCTAGATCGAGCTATGCTTATACTCCGTGTTAAATGTGAAAACTGGACTAAACTTGTACCTCAACAAATTTCAGCCGAGAAGCCATCTCATCCATCACTGGAAGAGATAAATACTGTAAAACCTAGATGTAAGGCTTAGTTTTTAAATTTAATCTCAAGTGCACACATATACTTTATTTTTTAAGAGGTTATAAATCAAGATCTGGTGGTTAAAAGCCAAATGTTATAATTCTATGGTCATAGAAAAGTGTTGAAATTGCTATGTGATGGTACAAAAAGCTGTAAACAGCAATAGTTTGGGGACAAATCAAAATTCATAATTAATGACACAAAATGTTGGTATTTAAAAACAGGTTAATGCTCATTGTAAGGAAACCAGCCATAGAAATGGCTTCTACTAACAAAATCCCAAATGTAGAGCATTTTTGGGATTGATTGGTTCCTTGGTCTGCCTTCAAAAAGGTGGAAAAAGTTGTTTTTAAGGCAAATGAAGAATTAGTTCCATGTACATGCTAAGTTTCCACTGGCGCCTGCTAGAGTGCACTGAACAATAGGTGCTCTGGTGGTAAACACCTGTGTATAGGCAAGCTGCCAGGTGTGATAGGCAAGGTGCCATGTTTGATAATGTCAATTTTTGTAAGTGGCTTAATTCGCCACATCGTGATGGAATTGGATTAGTTAATTTTCGTGTGATATGTTAATGTTTAAGTATGTTGTGATTTAATTTCGCCTTCTCTTACAGTGTCATTTTTTGATATGTATGTAAATGGTGCAGATGCACGTAATGTAGGAACTCGCGTCGAACCTGACAAGCGGCGTTTTCCACATCGAGCTGCGTTGGGCGTAATGGCGGCGCAGTCTCATATGTTTACGTAAATGTTCTGCATGTTCTAATTTCTGTTTGATTGAATGTTGCAGTGCACAGCTCCAAATCTTGAGTAAGACGATTTTTCGCGTTGGACCTCTGCAGCATTGACAAGATGAAGGAAGGGCCCATACGGCAGTAGAAAGCCGTGGCTCAATCGTGGCTCAAACTTCGTAGTCTGGCCCCGTGAGCGGCGGAACTAGGTCGCTTGGGTATCAAGCCGCAGTTGGCACTTTCAGGTGTTCAAACGGCTTTCGCGAAAGGTGACACTGTAAATGGTAATTGTGATTTATTTATTTATTTAGTCAAAAACAGTCCAAAACTGTATGTGACGTATGGGGGAGAAAATCATCTGCGCACGCTTTCTTGAGTTTCAGAATCCCTTCCCAACAATTTAACTATTAATAGTTTAAAGATGAAAATAATAATAATAATAATAATAATAATAATAACAAAAAATTTAAAAAAGCTATATATGATAAAAATATAGAGATATTATGAGGCGATATTATAAGGCGTAAATCCTAATTATGTAATCAATCCAATTCCATCATCTACGTTATATGTTGTGACAAATGTTGGAGTCTCATTTAAGTATTAATGTTTATTGAATGTTTTAATATGTAAAAAGTTGGAAAAATTTGTTCATCACAGCTTATAATTCAAGTTTTGTGTATTATTTTGTAAGGAAAGGCTTCCGAAATCGGAGCTTTTGTGATATTGTTAATTTACGTCAGCCGTTTGCGGTCCTAAAGTGGATCAATCGCCAAAACCGGGTTTTGACGTAGTAATTCTGCGTAAAAGTATTTCCAAAGGCATTTGTTTGCCTGTTATTTTTTTACTAAATTCTTGTTAACGTTATTTTTAATTGTAATTCTGCATTGTTCCTCTTTACAGCCGATTTCTTTTTGTGCAGCAAGGAATTTTGCTATCATTGAGAAAATTGTGGTTTATGTAATTGTTCACATGTTTTGCAATAAATGTATATGTTATCAAGTGAAGTTGGATTGCATATCTACATCTTAGATCCCATAGTTTAAAATTCACTTGGAATTTCCCGAATCAGGTGCCTTTTCTCCTTTAGAAAATAGCACCTTCATGAAAGTTGGATGCCTAGGAAGTTTTATGATGATTCCGCTCCTCTCCATCAGGATCATAATTTCCTCTTTAAATTTTGATTCGCTGTTCAGTACAGCTGGCGATCGTAATAAGTTTGATATTTTTCAATTGTCGCCTTTTGGTTATAACACTCCTTTCCTACCTTGAGGAGCGTTCAGTCTATAGACCGTTCTGGGTTCAAAGAACAACTTTACTGTATAGTTGCACCCTTTCCAACCAGGTGTGCTAATGTCTTTTCGTTACGCCTCGTCACGCTAGACTGCGGCGAAGTAGTGCGCTGCGGCGTGATATTTGACAGCAAGAGAGCTTATAAAAGGGCCTGCGCACTCCAGAGAAATTGCCACTCGCCACTAATGTGGTTTATAGTTTAGATGTGCTATTAAAATTGCTATTCGAAATTGGGAGTGAGCCCGGCACAAGGCCGTTATAACTGATGTTTTAATGAGGTAGTTTATTAGGAAGGCTCTCTCGTTTTGAATGCCCGGAGTGGGCGATGAATTTGGTAAAAGTCATGATTACGGATTCTTATTGATGAATAGTGTTATAATGTGTATGTGATTTATTATGTATTATCTGGTTGTTCCTTGTTTGCAACAGTGTAAATTTATGAAATCCCAGTTAGTCGCTTTTGGTGCGCTTGGGTATTTATTTGCAGGCTCGTGATGTATGTTTGGCACGTAGCCCTGCATTTCATGTAAAGCATCAGAGTATTGTCGGTTGCAGCGTCTGCGCATCTCTTTGTTTGTTTGTTTGTTTGTTTGTTCATCTGTTTGTTTGATGTCGCAGCAAAGCGGCTCCTGGTACAGGGACGTTCGTGGTCCGTACTGCGATATTGTGATGAAAGCAGTGATCCTCGGTTTGGAGCCCGTCAGTTTGGCACCGGGAGCGGCTTAGGTAACTCCGTAACAAGGTCGCCAGTTCGGCCACGCTCGGTTTGAGCGACACTGCTGCAAGTGTGAAGGTGCAATGAGGTGCCGAATGAAGGCAGTCAGGTCGAATACATAGGTACGCGAAAAGAATCCACAATCGTGTGTATGTGTCATATGTTCAAATGCTGAGAGATCACGAGAGAACCTAATTTGTAATATGTTTGTAAATTCAGCTCCATTGCGGAAAGCAACTCAAGAATTTTCTAGCATTTTGTAGAAATAGTTGCATTTCTGCACTCCTAAAGTGGAGAATGTGCCGGAAATAATTACGCAACTATGTAAAATCTATGTAAATATTATATTGGGATATGTTGTTTTGTCTTGTATTTTTTTAAAGAGGCACGGTATGTTTTGTCCGACATTTTTGATTGTTAATATGTAATTCAGTGTTGTTTCTCTTTTAGTCAGGATAAACTAATTAATTGTAACAGGAGGCGAGAGCCATAGTTTAAATTTTGTAACAATTTAGAAAATAAATATTGTATTGTAAGCAGATATCTGTTGGATTGTGTATATCTTCAGTTTAGATTGTACCTGGAAAAAGGATTCCGAGATGTACCCGATCTCGAGTGCGTTTTCCTATCCTGAGAGTAGCACATATTTTACGAGATCCATGGCCTAGGGCTTTTATGTTAGGCCCGACTTGATCCATTAGGTATTTAGGTCATAATTCCTTTTTATAGTTGGATAAGGGAACAGGTAATAAAAGAATTGTACAATTTTGATTGTTGCATTTTTATTTGGCAACTGGCGACCGTGTAGAAATTGATTGAGGTAATACTTACCTTTAAATATAACAATCGGATATACTGACCTCATAAGTTTTGTAATTTCCTTTTTGTGGACTCGTCCTGTACAGTCTTGGCCCTCCTGCTCGCCTGCTGCCATCTTTTGCCACCCAATTACATTTTTTTAAAAAAACATTTTCACTACTCTTCGGTTTCTAAGTAATAAAGCCCAAATATTAATATAAGAAAATTAAAGAATGCTAAAACCTCGTCCTAAATAGCAATTTCCATTGCATCATTTGGACCAGTTTTTAAGAAAATGACGTTGAGCGGTACTGTAAATACGAAATTTGAAGCTCTTTTTCACAAGAATCGATTGAGTTTTCGAAAAAATTCATTTGAAGTCATTGAAAGCAGTTCTACTCACAAATGCAAAAATGTATACGAATTCATTGAAATGTGCTTATTAACGGCGTGAAAGATATTTTAAAAGAACTACATTTCTGTAATTTTTTAACAACAAAAGAGAACAGCAAAATGAACTTGACGCCAAATTAAACAGTGTCATTACCTCAATCCTAGCAAAAGTTTGAACAAAAATTTAGGGCCATTTGTAAAAAAAATACGTTTGAACGTTTCTGAAAATACAAAATTTAGAGCTTAAAAAAGAATTGTTGTGTTTTTGAGAAACTTTGACATTAAAGTACTCATAAATATAATACAGAGAAGAATCTAAAGTAGGTATTAGCGACGTGAGAGACAAGTCAAAAAAATTACATTTTTGTACTTTTTAAAAAAAACAAAAGAGGGCAATATGGCGTTTATGTTATCGCATTGGGTTTGTTTGGCACTAACCGTACAAAAAATTTAAAGAAAGAATTTGGAGCCGTTATTGAGAAAATCTGGTTTTTGTATTTTTTTAAAAAAATTGCAATTATTGCACGCACTATTACACGAAAACTACTAAAATTATTAAAAAATTGACATGATCGTTGTGAAAGAACTATTTATGGACAATAAATTTCATTTGAAGGAAAAATCTCCTTCAATTTTGTAGTTGTAGAAGGCTCCCAAAAAAAATTAAATTAAAAATTTTTCGAAAATTTCGAGATAACCGTGAAAAGGTGACATATAACGTGATTATTGTTATAATCAAAAGTATTACCTCCATACAATTTAAACGGTGGCCAGTAGCCAAATAAAATGCAACAACAATATTTATTCTTTCTTTTTCTACCTATTTCCTGACTTCCTTGTTCAGCTTGGAAAAAGGGGAAAGGAATTCTGACCGTTTGCCTAATGAAACAGGTCGGGCCTAACATTAAAACCCTGGGCAATGGAATTCGTAAGAAGAAAGGTGCAACTCTCGGGAAAGGAAAGCCCACTCAGGAACGAGCACATCACGGAACACCCTTTGAAGGTACAATCTAAACTGTAGATATACACAATCCAAAAATATCAGCTTACAACACATTTATTACACCAAATTTCATATGGCGGCTCCCGCCTTCAAAAACATATACATAATTCCTCTATGCTGAAAGAGAAATAAATCATAATTACATGAGTACATATCCAAAATTGTCAGGCAAAAATTCAGTGCCTCTTTACAAAAACAAAAGAAAATATTTACTGTTACGTTGTAGAGAATTGCATAGTTGCGTAAAAATTCCTGTTTAATTCTCCACTTCAGGAGCACAGAAATGCAGCTAACTCATAGAAAATGACAAAGAACTCACTTGAGTTACTTTCTTGAAACCAACACATTTATATCGGCACAACTAATTTGGTTCTCTTGTGACTTTCATAACATATCATATATCATAAACTAGTATGATTGTGGATTCTTTGTAAAGATACACATATTAAACCTGGTTGCCTCCATGTGGCACCTGTTACCCATTACACCTGCAGCAGTGCTTCAAAAGCCGTTTGCGGCCGAACGTTCGACCTTACTACGGCGTTACCCGAGCGACGAGGTTGAGCCGCTCACGGGGCCAAATGACGGGCTCCAAAACAAAGGTCACTGCTGCATCCGCAGTACGGACCCAACCGTCCCGTCTTCTAGTGACCCTGCACCAGGAAACAAGCAACTGCAACATTATAACATATATTAAACAAATACACAGAATCTGCAACCGACAATACTCGGATGCATTATATATTTTGCAGGGCTTTGTATCATACAATCATCATGAGCTTGCAACCTTGCGCATCAAAAAGCGACTTAATTGGGATTTCTTCACATTAACAAACACTGCTGCAAATAAGGTTCAACCAGTTAGCATAATCACATAACATTCTTATATCTATACATTCCAATATATAAAGAATCCAAGATCATGCCTTTACCAAAACGCGACTCATGGCCCACTACGGGCATTCAACACAAGAAACCCCCTTCATAAAAACATTGAAAACACAGTTCTAACGACACTGAGCCGAGCTCACTCTGAATTTCAAATTATAATTTATCAAAATATCTAAACATTCAAACAGATTAATGTCGAGTGGCAATTTTACTGGGGTGCGCAGGCCCTTTTATAAGCTCTTGTGGCGAAAAATATCACGCGGAACTGCACTACTTCGCTGCAGCCTAGCGTGAGAGGCGTAACATATAATTAGCAGCACTCCTGGTGGAAGGGGGTACAAACACATAAGAGTATTGCTCGTTAGACCTGAAGTTTCCTATAGACTGACTGCTCCTTCAGGTAGGAACGGAGTATAAGTACAGATCTACCGTGGCTCAACCTACGAGCCTATGATTCAAAGAGCTGTATGTATAATGACACAACATAATACAATATTTTGGCTCAAATAAGCTTATACTGCCTTACTGTAAATCAGTCCATATTGCCCAGAAATACATGTAGTTTAAATATATGACATAGAAATCAATATTAAAGCAATAGTTTTAGCATAAGTTGTTTTTATAGAATTGATTTTTATGTCATAATATACTTATATTAACTTCGTATGCATAAACACACAAAGAAAAAAACTTTATTATAAACTT